>JAPMNP010701407.1:0-15436 GCA_029874935.1 Atherina boyeri | reverse complement strand
TTATATACTAAAAAACTGCAGAAATGATATGGAACATGTATGGAAAACATACTTTGACATGTACTTTCCTTATATACCTCATACATAGTTTTCACATGATCTTATGTGATTGTGATCCTCTTTGTTATCATGTATGAAAGTAATGCAAAAGTGGCCACTTTCAGGAGTAAATCATATAACCCTCATATGATGCACAATATATGAAGCAAACTAAAGCTGATGCAAATATTTTTTGTTTTTTCTATTTCTTTTCCGTATGGGGATCTAACCATCCTCTTCCCATTCTGGGCTTTGACATCAAAGTAATAGAAGAACCAGTTACACAGAAGAAAATGACAACCCTAACAGAGCAATCCTCAAACAGTATAGTGCAATTCATTTGTTTAAATACAAAAAAGTAAAGCAAAGTATGACATTTCTATACCATTCAGCATGGCACCAATGACCCTCGTGTTAAATTGTTAGCCAGTTCATTTCTTTTATATGTGATGCTATAGGTCATTCATAAAAAAACTGATACTTACAAACTGAAAGGGAGCACATCACCACCTGTCACAGCAGGTGTAAACCAAATCTCTTTGTGTACTGACAAAAGGACTGTAGTCCAATTAAATGGCCAAATAAAAGGAAAACAGCGCAGCATAAATGTGCATGTATGAATTCCACATAAATCAGCTATAATGTAACCGTATCCCTCATATTTGGATAAATGTAGACTACTTTTAACCCAACCACAATTATTCCATCCACCCATCCATCTTCTACCACTTATCCGAGGTCAGGTCGCAGGGGCAGCAGCTTAAGGCCACTTACAGCTTGGGGATCCTGAGTCGTTCCCAGGCCAGCGGAGAGACGTAGTCCCTCCAGCATCTTGTTTTCTGTGTATGTTTAACCCGGTTTTACACCACAGTTTGAAAGAAAAAGTAGCATTTACTGCCTCTATTTTCTATTTGAATTTAAATCATGTAAATGTTATCTCTGTCTAAATACATGTAAAATGTCTCCCCATTTCATGTAGTGCATGGGGAGCCCATTTGTACAAGCCTCTGTCAATGTCTAGTGAATATTTTCTGCTCTTCCAACATAAGCAACATTTGCCTTTCTGTTATTTTTTAATTTTTTCCTTTTTTGTAAGTAATTGCTCTAAGTGCTGTGAGTTAAACATTATGTTAATGAGTTCAATTTAGATGTCTTTTAGACATCTAATCAATAAAAAATGCTAAGTGGGAGAAGATATCAGGGAGCACATCTGTGTATCATCCCCATAGTACTTTACTTTTTTCTTTTTTTTAAATCAATAAATAGTTGATGACTACAATTTAACAATGGCAGACCTTGATTTAAAGTGCTCAGGATAAAGACTGGACAATCATTTCACAGTTACAGCCCAGCCAGTATGAGATCATATATTTAAGTTTTGGCGAGAGGAATTTTGTTCAGTTTCCACACTACTAATTTGGCTGCCCTCTGCTAAAAATAAATCCAGTGTTCCTTTTTAATCATGCACTATTACTCTTTAAGCATGTTTCTTTATTTTGAGATCAACATGGATCAAATCTTCTTTATAATAACAAAGGAAAATGACTTCCTCAGACTCAGAATGCCTACTCGGAAACCAAAGCGGTGCCAGGATCAGTCGTCTCATTTTCATGGGTGCCCCTCTCTTTGACTTGAATTTCCTGGCTATAGATTGCACTGTCAGCTAAAACCCTGCCCTTGCTATCCTCTAGTAAAGTCTGCCCACCCAGTTTACTCGTGTCCCAGCCTTCCCTTCCTCCCTCCCTCCCCATTCCCTCAAAGTCGTCTGGGGAGAGAAGAGCGAGCAGAGACGCCACACTGGCCCAGATGGCTGGCGGGTAACCAACTGCAGCCAAAGGTAATCGGAGGCAGATGGGAAACCTTTTGGTGACGAGAGCAAGGGGAACAAGTTGCCTCCTGAAAGAAGGAGGGGAAAAAAAAAACACAAGTGCAAAACCCAAGAGGAGTGAAAGAGACACAGCAGACTGATGGTATTCAAGCCAGCCAAGAGAGACATTTTTGAGTGTTAATATCCTCGACTCAGTGTGAAGGAATGAGTTTAAAAGAGCCCTAATGTGCCTCTTGCTTCATTTCAGGGGCAATATGCAGGTATAGTAAAAGGAGAGTTTACTTAAAAAACACTGAGGGGTCTTTGTACTGTTGCAGCTTCTCTCATATGTGGAACAACTAAAAGTCTTTCTCTCTTCCCCTCCCTCTGGCTTTCTCCCAGTCATTTCCTGCACAAGCTAAACTCCCCTCCATTTTCATTACTTCTCCTCCTCCCATTGACGATTTATTGTGGGGATATTAAACTTGCTGCTTGATATCAACTGCTTTTCATTACCATTAACTCTCCTTTTGTTTATTTAAACCCAAGAAAGAAGGGAAAATGGGACACCCCCCAGTGCTGTCCCTTGGAGGTTTATTAGTAAAGCTCCTTTAAAAGATTTGCAGACAGCCTTCACAAAATCCCTGCAAGAACAATATGCATGCATTGCCTTGCACAGCTCTAGCAGTAAATTATTACTCTGTTACAAACCACACAGAAATTCAGCTAAATTAAGAGTGAGCCGTCTTGCGGAGGTGATGGTGCTGTACATCTTCTGTGGTCTGTTGTGCAAAACTTTCCCTCTGGGCTGTATCACTTTTGCAAAATAAAAACATATGTTTGTCAGCGGGCCAAGTGAGCACATACACCGACTCACTACTCTGTGTTTTCCTTGGATGAGCCTCGAATAAGGAGCATATATAGCTGCAGTCGTGGCCAAGAGGGAAAGTGGTCCGAGCTGCAGACTGGCCACACAACCTTCCAATGCTATCACAATTTGCAGAAGAGAAAAGAAAAAGGGGAGAAGAAAGGAGTCGTTGTTAACAAGAGAGAGAAAAGTTGGGCCGCTCTGGATAATTAGGTGGGAATTTAAGGGTGGGCCAAATTTGCAATGCAATCAACCCTGGAGCATTCTGACACGACAATTTTTTTTTTCATCTTGTCGTCTGCTAGAGTTAACCGTCTGATGCTTTTCATGTGGCGTAAGAGATGTACTGTTAATGTTTTTTCCTTTAAATGCTGGAGCTAACTATGCTGTCCTTGTCTTTAACTGCTGCCAGAGAGAGTGGAGCTATCTGAAAACCAGCACTCTAATCAAAGCCATATGACCGGCTCAAAGTAAAGTCTGTGTGGAGTGAACAGATGCTAAGTGTCCCTCAGCTTAGCTTCGGGTCTTGCACTCCCCCATACTGTCTCCACTTTGATCAGGGAGTAGCTCATGAATCAGCTTTAGGTTCAGTTTATTATTTCATTAAACTGGCAGTCTTTTCTAATAAGACTGTGAGGCAGCGGGATCAAATGGCTCGTAATACTAATGTCATAAGTCAGATACAGTGTTTCGGTCTGCCTCAGCAGCAATTGCCCCCTCATTTAGAGAAAAATCAAGTCTACATTCAAACAGGTCTCCATGCAAAAATCTGAACAGGTGATAGAAAGCCATAGAGGAGGTATATCTCAGACTAAACTCTGTCTGGTTCAAAGACAGAAAGAAAAAGAGGCAGGCATTCCTTCCTCAATTTCCCCAAATAAACAGAGTGCAGATGAAAAGTGGGAACATAAACAGGCCGCAGAACCTCGGATGTGCTCCCCTCTTGCTGAAAATGTGCCTCTCGAGTCTGAAACAATATTTAGTGAGAGAGAGAGCTGACTCGACATGAAGTGAGTGAGCCAGCAGCACTGGGAACAGAGCACAGATGGCAATGGAGGGTTTTCTTATTCTGTCTTTTATCTGCTTTAAGGCCACATGCCAACAGTCAAAAACACCATATATACTAAATTCATGGTCACAGAGCACAAATGGAAGCAAATCCAAACATCTGAGATGACTGGATCTTAAATATTTGGCTTCATCAGAGTTCTTCCCAGTTAATGTTCTCTCAGCAAACTTAATATTTCAGCTGCTATCTTAATGGAGCAATGATGTTGCACATAAGAAGGCTGGAAGAGTGTGTAGGTTGGGGNAAAAAAAAAAAAAAAAAGACGGACATGGGTTTGCTGTCCTAGCAGAGGTGGCAGCCATGATCAAGTTTAATAACATCTTCCCTGTCTGTGTCACCAGTGAATTTAGAGTTTTATTACTCATCATTCTAATTCATGTAAAGAAAGCCCAATAAGAGTCAAACACATGTTTAAAGATTTCAAACACAGGAAAAAAGAGTGACATGCTGAATTTAGGTGCCAGAATAGAAAATGTTGGATTTTTGCATCCGCAGCACGCCAGTACATGCAAGTAGTTCTGCCCGAACACCTAAGAAAATAAACACATGGCACGTCCACCTCTTTCATGGGCAAACTACACATAGCCTACATGTCTCTTAACGATAGCCTCTGGGATCTTAATTTGCAAAAATAGAACAAACAAATTATAGTGCATGTTCAGCAAGACTGGCAATAGACTGAAACCTGCCAATTTCAGCAAAGGCAGCACTAGACATGACTCTTCCATCATCTCTGCTGTCCACTGAGGTACCAAAGATTAGCAAACATGCCTTCATGTAGTACACCTACTCACTGCACATCCTTGAGTCTTAAAACGAAAAGATGTTACATATAATGCAGCATCGTGTAACATCTGCTTAAATTGTATTTGCAGAACTATTGCTTTTGCAGGAAGGATTCACAGTGAGTTGCTCCCCAGCCGGAGAAGGACACAATGCAACCCTTCACTTATGTAGGCTACCTGATGGCAGCTGACAGCCACATCATCCACTCACCGGCAAAGGCACACACACATGCATACATATACACACTGACTGCCCTGACAGCCAGTGAGGAAATCTCATCTTCAAAGCTCTAAAGAGTGGAATAACATTCTGGGATCAATACTTTACTATACAACAGCATTAAGTCCACAAAGATGCACCATGTGACACTATAATGTCGGAAAAATATGAATAAAGGAACAATTTTGGGCGACATTCAAAGTCTCTGCAGGAATCATATTGAAGTGAACGAGCGGGCAGAAGTTGAGAACTGCCTCCATTCAGCATCATGCCGTTTTCTCCCAAAGCCGAGCGTGAAACGGCAGAGTGTGTCCGGCCAGGCTGACCTACCTTCCCGCGTCCCCTTGCACAAGTTTCCGCTGTGAGTCGGTCCTCTGTCCTCAGCAGCGGAGCGGAGAGGACGCGGCGTCGGCGGTGGACTGAGGAGACTCAACTTCTCCTGCAGAACCAGAGAGCTGCAGCAGTGTGTCAAGTTTCACAGCTGTGTAGCCGGAAATAGTCTAAAATCCTTTCAAATTGAAGCTTACGTTTGAGGTAACGTGCAGATGTGATTCTAGCCTGATGAGGGATCTGAGTTATTGATACTTTATCTTAAAGTGCACTGAAGCTTAAAGCGTTCAATAACCCTGATATATAAAATAACTGGTTGTTTTCTCCTCTCACAAACATGCTGGTTTCGAGGGTCTTAACCAGACTGTATAGGTCTTAACACATACAATCATAGGCTACTTAATTCAAAGCCAGTCAAGATTTAAAATGTCTATACAATTCAATTCTAATACAATCAATGATACGTGTTAAGATATGAGGAAACATAAAATCCCATCAGACACATTCATTCAGTTGCAGCGTTACAAATTTGAAAACATCTGTCTGCTTTCTAACTTCAAATGTTTTGGAAGTAAAGTTTGTATGACAGGAAAGCTCATTTGTTACATTTATCTGATCGTATTTTCAGTTAAAACCCACACGACCGCAGTAATGTCACCGAAGGGATTTTGTTTTGTAGGAACGTGTTTTTCGCTCAGGTTTTGTCGTGTCTGCTTTAAATGACTTGATTGAGCGAAATCCTGCTGACTGGCCGCCAAACCTGAGACTTGAGGAAGCAGCTGCAAGCCGGCGAGGAAGGGGTAGTGTGTATGGGTGCGCGCGTGCGCGATTTGTGGGGTTAAGGGGATTACCATGTCATCGGTTTGGTGGTGTGGGTGTTGCCCAGGTGTAGGAGCAGGTTATAGATCACTATAGCCTACGTGTCAATGGTTATTGTGTGTTTGAAAAGTGTGTCATAGCAAAAGGAGTTCAGAATAATGTACCTTTAGATTTGTGCTTAAACTTTCATTTTTGATAAAGTTTATTCTAACTGGCTTGGGTGATCCTTTAGTCATCCCTGTTCTCATAGGTTTAGGCTGCCGGTGACGTCCCATGATGCACTAAGAACATGTTTGCATGTTTTTGTGAGAGTAGCTCACATGAGCTACCCAAGGGAACACGGGGAGAACATGCAAACTCCACACAGAAAGGCCCTTTCGCCAATTTAGTTTAACAAACATATATTTACATTTAAAATGTTGTCATAGAAGCCCCATATCACATCGTTTAGCACCAGGAAACAAGGTGATCAGAATTAAATCTTGAGTCTGGTATTTACAAAACTGTCAAAACATCTGAAATTCACCACTTGCTGTTAATTGTAGTTGCGCTTTCAGAAACAAACACAGACACCTGCACCAAATCTAAATGTTCAAATGACTGTATTTATAGTCATGATAGTATTTGAAGACTTGAACAAACTGTTGCGTCAGCTGATTGGCAGGAAATGTGTCCCCAACGAGAGGCCTGTCAATTTGAACTATGGAAAGGCTTAGAAAACTCCTTCAAGTAGGTAATATAGTAAAGAACGTAGCCAAAGATGTTGATTGTTCCCAGTCTGATGTGTCTAACATTTGGAATTAGTATATACAAAATGGGAAGGGAAACCTAGAGGTGAATCAAGGAAGATATCAGAACAGAAAACTCAATGCAGTGTGTTTTTCGATAGAGAGAGTGCACAACAACAAAAAAAAAACAATGCGAAGAAGCAGCCAATGTCAAGGTTTGTGACCTAATGGTTAATCAAACAAAACAAAAAACAAATCAGATATAGTAAATAGAATCTACGTCAATAATTGTGAAACGTAAATCACCAAAAACCTCCAAACAGAAGAAAACAGGTTTACAGAGAACTAAAAAGAAGTTCTCTGTAAAGTACCTGCCTGACATCTCCACCATAGTAATGACATTTTACAGCTTTGAACGGAGACTCTGTTCAACTCAAGAGAAAATACAGTGACATTTCAGAAAACACATTGTTATTAACATTTTCTTGTTTCTCTTTTTTTCCTGAATATTGTGTTTTGATATGTGAGTATGCACATGTGCATGTGTGTTTTGTTTTTAAGTGTACTCATGTAATGCTCATGACCGCTGTTCTTTCCAAAAAATTGTACTGAGCTATCTGCAGTCTTAAAGGACACAGAAAACAACAAAACTAATTCTAAACTGTGTTTCTGTGACAATAAAAATGGGCAGAGATTTAGTGAGCACAGCAGAAAACTTCACAGGTGGCAGTCAAAGCAAGCGCAGAGCTGTGTGTAATAGCTGTGCAAATGTAAGTGTGGTATGCTGTGGGTGTGTGTGTTTTATTGTCTCTAAACCCCCCACATGCACACTTCTTCACAGCACCTTACACTGCTGTCAGATCAACAGATACATCTTTGCCTCAATAGCAACGACATCACAGGCGTTAAGTAGGGAAATGTGAGTATGCTTTGTTGTTATATATCAGATTATTTAACGGCAGACACCATTTTACTGGACTGGTTTGCTTGTTTTCTTTGTAGAATAACAGAAAATGAGACTAAAAAAAGAGGTTAATGAGATTACGTTAAGGCTGTGCAAAGGTATTGCAATTATACGATTTTTAACTAAATCCAGTAAACTAACTTCTTTCTAAAGTTTCAACCTAAAAGATTACGCAAAGTTGGTGTATGTCAGCTAGCAACATTGGGAGATTTTGATTATGTGCTTCAATAGTTTATTTTATTTATTGCTTTTATAATTAGCCTGAATTGGACATTTAAATCTCCTGCATTCTGTGATATTCGTGCTCTTATTTATCTTTAAAATGTCATACAAAATCCTTAGTTCAATTGTGCATGAGCTGTAAAAAGGCATAAGATTGTGTTTGCCACACAACCCAGTCAAGGCATTGTTATGCTGGTTAAGACAAGCTACAATTATATGTTCAAAATATAAATAGCTGCTTTCATTGTGCCTTGGAATAGAAAACCAAAAGTAGGCGAGTTTAACATACCCAAGAGGTCCACGTGTGTGTCTTTTATTGCTTGTAACTTTTCCTAAAATCATTGGCTGCATTTATGCTCCTAGACTGAAGCATATTTGCAAGATGTGCCAGCCGAAGACAAAAGAGATTGGCTGGAATAACAAAATCCGTATTTTTATGTACAAAATGTGCTCATTAATTTGCATTTGTTAGGCACAAATTGCACATAAAGTCTCCTAATGAACTAGCATGAATGAACAGAGGATTGGCTTATTGTGCTATCATATGTCTGCAAGATATACGGAGGTACTAAAAAGCTACAGAGTATCATTCAATGTCAAATTTTGAATGTAGATATGAATCTCTGAAGGTTCATTGTAGTCTGGAGTCGCTCAAGCCGAATTGTCATCAGTTGTTTCCAATGAGAAAGGAAATTGTGGTTGAGAGTGAGCAAATGAGGCCTCTGATCTGATAAACAGACCAGCTTCGTGTCCAAATCCACCCAAGTTAAGTTGTCTAGAAACCGCTATTAACAATAAAAAAACAAACAACTTTTACGTACGTATGTGAGTTAAATAACACATTATCCGCTATTGGATGCTTATCCAGTCTCACAAGTTGATTTGTGAATGTAAAAATGTTTTTAGTTACATAACTGCGAGCTAACTTTCTGACACTGCAGCAAAAATAATTATGACCTAAAAACTCTGAAGCCTACATAGTTATTACTGCAATATTCACAATCGATATGAATCTCTTAGTGTTCAGCTTGCATTAGTTAAGGAGTTTAATTGAGTTGGTGACCCTATGGTGGTATTTACGTGTAGGCTTGTGTTCAGAGGAGTGATGAAAGTGAACTGCAGAGTGTTTGTGCTGTTGGGGTGACTGTTTTTATCTTATTTTCGGCTGTTAGTCATTTCAGCTGGTATAATTTAGACCAAATCCTGACTCTCTGACATTGACAAAGTCCTTCTACAATGATGTCATACACAGAAAGCAATATGTCTGGGGTATAAATGATCTGAGACAGAGCTACATTTTACAGTTACACAAACATTACACATGTTGGTGCCATTAGGCTGCTTCTGCCAAATGTTCTCACTCCAAGCTTATCACAGGTGCTCGGTGTCAGTGCAACGCACACAGTATTCACATTTGAAGTATTAATGCTAACCATTTTACTAAGATGTAACAATATCTCCTATATAATAGATAGTTCTTTATTATTTTAGCCATGTTGTTGGGGTGGAACAAGATAAAGAATGGATTGCTGGGAAATGATCTCATAGCTCCTATAATAACTTAAATAAATAAATAAAGACTTTTCTATTAGTGCCATCATGAGCTTGATTTTTTTTTTTATTATAAATCAATTAACCCATCTAAAGGTTGATATATTAACTAGCTATCTAATATTATGATAATATTCATTCCCATATGACTCAAGTGAAATCTTTTGTTTAGTCATAGTTACTATCATGCTAAGATAATGGATAAGAGGAACAGTGTAAACATTTTACTTTTTAAACATCTGCAATTTGACACGAAGACTGTGAGCATGTTCCAGAAATGGAGCTCTCTTAACAACTCTTTACTTTTAACTTGTATTTGTTTATTGAGTTTGACTTGCGAATATATGCTTTTCATACTCATCAAATAAATGCTTGCAATAGCTTTCATGTCTGAGCTCATCTCTTTTTATTTATCATGACGGTTTTTGTTGAGAATTTGACAGCAATCAGGAATAATGACTCCATTGGGTTTACTTCACTCTTTGTGCTTTACAAAGCCTCTATGTCACCGTAAACAAGACTGTTACCCAGGAACGGTTATTCCCTCATCATGGGTAACAAAAGTTTTCGCTTTATATTTGTTAACATTTGCTTAAGGAAAGGAAAAATGGGCAGATCTGTCGCTTGCTTGTGTCACTTATGTACACCTCTGCTTGTTGAAAAGTGACTCAGAGAACATTTTCCACTGCACACTCTTTAACACCTCATTTATGAAAGTATTTGATATGCATCCATACACTAAATGCAACCAGTTGCCACCTTTAAAGTATCTTCAGTCCCAGACACATTTTGCTAGATAACAAATAGTACCTTTGTGGGTTCAAAGCTGTCTGAGGAACTGTGTCACATCATGTGACCCATCTCTTTCCCCTTACTTTTTTTGCGGTTGATGTACCCTAAAAGCCATGTAGAGAAGTATAAATGTTATATTTCAAACATGATAAGCAGAGATTCTTTGTTTTGTTGAACCATTTAAAAACAAAAACTTTAATGATAATTAGCTTGATCACTCTAGAAACACAGAGGTGTACTGTAGCTACTATGAAGTATTAAAAGGGGTTTGTTTGTTATCAAACGCATATCCTCTTTCAGTTCGCTCATGTCATACCACAGAAGATAATTAAACATTTCAAAATAATCAGAAAAGTCGTGTCATCTTCCTGCTATCAACTTTTGTGGTTCACAGTTGATGGAGTTGTTTACATCTATTTGTTTTCTCTTCATGAAAGATATTAAGTGAGTTGGAGATCACATATTTAAAGAATGTCAAAGAGTTTTGGAATTGTCTAAGTTGGCTAAAGTGACACTGAAAACTAATTTAGAGCATGAGAGGCTGACGTTAATCAAGAAGAAAGTGTTATTGGAATCTAAACGTTGCAAAGTTAATTTTATATGGAACTACGATAATGCAAAAAAAAAAATCCCTTAAAGATTTATTTCAAAAGTGGATGTTATTATACTTTTTATGCGGTTAAATGTGTAAAGTAATAAAAATAGTGCTGCTTTTATGCAGCAGAAATATGAAAAACACCTGAAGTACAACACATTTATATAAAGGAACTTTGATCTACAAACTATGTCGGTATCATCCCAAGTCAAGTCAAACATACAATCATACAACTGTTTGTGGATTAAAGCTTAATAATCCATATTTTACATTGACTGTATTGATGTGATTTTATGATACAGCCTCGCCGTCTGAATTTAGACATGTTGTCCACAGTGAAGTTCCTGGCTGTCTTTGTTGTGGTAACTTTGGGGGTCAGGCTACGTCGGAGTCTTGCCTCTTGTGGCATCTGTGCATTTGTGCATGGTTGTCCATTGTGGATGTGGGTAGAAACTCCGTTAGGTAGCCAGGAAACTGAGGTTTGACACTTTCTCACAACTTTTTTTTTCATAATTTCATGTTGTTTTGGAGTTTACCCTTCATAAGAAACCAGGAAACTTTAAAGACACACTGTGTAAAGTTTTTCCATTCACACTGTGGCTGGAAACTAATACGCTAATGAAAGGTTCTGACACAAATAGATGAAGGGGGGGGGCTGTTAAAGGGCTAAAACCTAAAAGACGAATCAGGCTTATTGCCTAAAATATTATTATTTTCAATAGTTTGATGCGATCACCAGTAAATGAATATACTCCATCAACTTCTGAACATTTCATTTCCTTTCTGTGTTCGTGAGCTGATCTGTGTGACGTATTGTGAAAACTGGAAATTTCCCTTTTTAACTGAAATTCACATCTCTATCTGTGATCACATGCATCTTCTATCTTATCTTTCTCTCGTTACCTCAATACACCCTAAAGTCACGTGACATTCCCTACACATCTCATTGTGCGCACGGTAGCTGTTGAAACAATATTTCTGGAAAACAGTATTCCTTGGTGACTTTGTTTTGTTATTTTTTCCCATGAAGGAAAAATGTACAAACCTGAACTTTTATTGCAGAGGGAATGCTCTCAAACCAAAAAGCACCTGCTCAACGGAAGAGCGACATGCTGGAGAAATGAGGCTGTGAGGGCGGACTGCAACTTCCTGTTGTGGTTTTTGTTACCAGTTTGTTAATCTGCAAGCTTAGTGCAATCTTAAAGTGTGGGCGCCTAATGCTGAATGTCTCCTCCACATGTATAACTCTTCATTTGTGTAGAAGTGACAGTCCTGAAAAACATTCTTCTGTTAAGTGGGTTGTCTGTCCTGTTGAGTGGTGAGGGTCTTATTGGTTGTGTTGTTTGACTATTTGGAAATATTCGAAGCATTGATATGTTCTCCAATTTTAAGATGTTTTGTCAAAACTATTTTTGGAAACTGATTTGTTAATGATTTGGTTTAGTAGACTGAGGATGGAAGTATTGAACTGACATATGAAAGGTCAGAGGTCACTGGTAGAATTTGAATCTGAATGAAAAAACTTTCATATTTCTCTTTTCTGTCTCTTAAAGTTTCCTTTCACCAGCTCCATCTGGGACTTCAAGACCAGGACCCGCTTAACTCTCTCAGGTCTCAAAATGTCCACCGACCCTGCAGTTGAGTTGCCTTTTTTCTATGGCTGCATCAGTCGATCGGAAGCTGAACAGCACCTGAAGCTGGCTGGAATGGCCGATGGCCTCTTCTTAATGCGACAGTGTCTCCGCAGTCTGGGAGGCTATGTCTTATCTGTTGTGTGGAACCTGGATTTTCACCATTACTCCATTGAGAAACAGTTAAATGGAACATTTAGCATCCCAGGAGGGAAACCTCACTGTGGGCCTGCAGAGCTTTGTGAGTATTACAGCAAAGACCCCGATGGGCTGGTGTGTACTCTGAGGAAACCTTGTCTGCGATCTTCTGACACGCCGATACGGACTGGCGTGTTTGACAAAATGAGAGACAACATGCTGAGGGAATACGTGAAGCAGACCTGGAACCTGGAGGTAAGGCTCTTGGCACTGCTGAAGATTTCATATTTATAGCTGAAACCCTTTAAAAACCCACAAATTCCTGCTTTTCAGCATTGTTACAAGAAGATTCACTCAACTACAACATAGTTATGAGCTACTTTGAGATTAAGATATACATAAAAACAAGATTTATGATTAGGCTATATGTATGAGTAGCCTATACCCAATGTATATTGAAATAACAGTCTGCTACATTAAATAATAGTTCACATATCAACATAACATGACTGTTTGAGCCCTTTTTTGGCCGGTATGAATGCAGGAGATTTGGCAGTACCTTATGTTTTTCACACTGTATTACTATTACTCTTTCTTTATTAGATAAGTGTTTGAATCAGTTTGCATGTTTTTCTATATTATGAGGATATAAAAGAATTGTTGCTCATTGAAGGATATGACAGTCGCTTCTTTTGGGCCATACTCATGGAGTCCTAACAGACATTTTAGATTTCTATTTGACAACAATATTTCTTTCTGGAAGAGAAATTACTTGAAAACTTTAACAAACTTTAACCTTAAACATGTTTTCATATTTTTGTGAAATACAGGACATACCTATCAGTGAATTAACTGCATGACTTGCAAATTGTTTTTGGTTGAAATTAAATTATTCTTTTTGTACCTAAGTGACCATTTTACAGCCACGTTTTCCAACCTTTGACTGAAATCTGAGCACGATGTCCCATCATCGAGTCTCATTTCAGAAACTTGACTGAAAATATATCAAAGGACACTTTTGGACCTTATACTTAAATTTACACCTAAAGGCAGGGTCTGGGATTCTCAAGTTTGGCCATTTTTGCAAAATCACTATAATTCTTATTCCTAACCCATTTACATCCACTTAGTTGGAAGCACTGACATGGAAATTAAAAAAGTTAATCATCTGTAGAACGGACAGGGCTTGAAAAACTCCAGGCAATTATTTCCAAGACCACCTAGAAGAATTGGACACTAAATTTGTCAATCAAACGGTCGTCGAATGGGTGGAGTCAGGGGCAGCGATGGAGGCAAGAGGGTAGGACCATTTGAGTTGTGTATTTTCAAAATCTGCCGGCTGTTTTGCGAATCCCCGACCCTACCTTTAAAGGGATATTTGTGTAAACCTTGTCTGTGTACCACCTTAAGTGGATGGAGATTGGCCTGCACCCTTTAAAAGTGACACAAAAAGGAATATCATCATGTCATATTCCGAAAGGTTTGACCACTTCACCCTGTAGAAGAACACACTTTCTTTCAGGTGACTGAGGCCACTTTCTCTTCAAACAGACTCCTTTGACAAAACGGTTTTTATACTTTATTGGACTCAGGAGTTGTTGGTCTGCTGCCGCCTGGTTAAGTGAGCTTGCTTGTGTTTTTGTGAGACTTTGATGTTTAAACACATTAGCTTAGATCTGAACAAACCCATTAACAACTCGAGGAAAGCATAGATCCGCCATTCCAATGTTCTTCATGTTTTTATTGAAATGCAGGAAGAACATCTTATAATTTTGGACAAATGTAATGTTTTTATTGGTTTAACATCGTTGTGGTAGCCCAAAAACTAACTACAGTAGCTTTATTTACTCAGTTTGAGGTCTAGCCCGCTGTAGTTCCTTCCAGTTTTAACATCTGTCTCCTGCTGCGACCAGTCACACGCAGAGACCAGTATCCTTTTATGGGCTCCAGTTAAACAGCAAAAGTGGCTCCAGGTGTATCTAGACTCAACCTGCCGCCTTTTCTGTCTGCCTTTGGAGCAACTTTCCACCACATTTCACAGCCTCTGTGGGTGAGAAAAGTCAAAATATGAGCAAAGGTCACAAATCATAATGTGTTTCTCTTCCACACGTTGATTTATACGAATGTGGGTGAATACCATAACCCTCAATCCTGCATTATGAATGTTTCTGTATCTATGCAGGGAGAAGCCATGGAACAGGCCATCATAAGTCAAGCTCCCCAGCTGGAGAAGCTGATCGCAACTACGGCCCATGAGAAGATGCCGTGGTATCACGGTAAAATCAACCGCCAAGAAGGAGAGAGGCGACTTTACTCTGGAGCACAACCAGATGGCAAGTTTCTGTAAGTCTTTACTTTTAAGGATCACTTCAGTATTTTAGTGGCTGCTTGTTGATCTGCGTCTGAAAACGTCCAAAGTTTTCATGCAATTCTTGCGTTTCCTTTCACAGAGTCAGAGACAAAGAGGAGGCTGGTACGTTTGCACTCTCTGTGGTGTACGGGAAAACCGTTTACCACTATCAAGTCATCCAAGACAAATCAGGGAAGTTGTCTATGCCAGACGGAACTAAATTTGACACAATCTGGCAGGTAAACTAGCCATTGATCTTTACTTTTATCTCTCATCTGTGCAGCAGCTTATATCTATCTAACTAAACAAATACAACGTTCTCTCTCTTTTCAGCTTGTTGAGTATCTGAAGATGAAGCCTGATGGCTTGGTAACTGTCCTTGGAGAGGCTTGTGTTAATGGCAAAGTTACTGAAAGTAAATATCATTCTGCTTTCCTTTTTTTTTTAATCATACCAACATTGGCCGGGTTTCTCAGATTAAGAAGTTCTTTAGAGTTAAGAAGGCTCCAAAGTACTACTTAGCTAAGA
>JAPMNP010701405.1:0-26682 GCA_029874935.1 Atherina boyeri | reverse complement strand
ATGTGACATGTAGTGTAAAGCGCTTTGGATAAAAGCGCTATATAAGTACAGGCCATTTACCATTTACCATTTAACGTAACACCCCGTTACACCCACTAATTACACCCGTAAGTAATTGAGCAGGTGAACCTAATGAAGTGAACAGTGAGTGTAAATTCAAATTCTTAGCAACCAGCATCCTGCAGCAGAGGTCCTCCTCCACAGGACCAAAGACTGAGATGAGGCCACAAAGCATTTTGTGCCATCCACAAGTGGCAGGTGTAAAAAAACACCCTGTAATAATACGCAGATTGTAATGTGAAACAGTTAACCGCTTCAATGTCCACAGAATTTGACTGATACCCATTTGCAAATCAACACGGTCAACAGTCAACAAATAACAGCATGCTAAAAGGTTTGTTAAACACATCTCTCCTGAGATTCTGTTTCAAAATGAAAATGTTAGCAACATTTCCAAAGAGATTCCGGAAATGATTCAAACTCAAATAAACAGAGCATAATATCTGTTTCCTTTGATCCCATCATAAACAAGGTCAGGGTTCTGATACAGTCATATTGGCAAGTTGCACTGCTTTTTTGTGTATTTATACAAGGAATATATGTGCTGTGTGTGTATTCTCAAACACACAACTCTTGGATCTGTGGAGTTGCTGGAAAATTGCCAAACCTTGCTGTTCGATCCTCCTGGCAGCAGTCTGAAACAAATCCCCTCTCAGAAATTACTTTTACCATTTGGCCTTTTTAATGTGTTGGATTTGAAGCAAATTAATTGCTGATTGTTTTATAGTGTTCAACAAAGTGTACAACAAATAAAAGATTATTAAGATTAGATCGGCAAAGGTAGATGAGGGGTAAATCAGTCTAAAATATTTTAAATAATCCCACCTTTAACTGATTCAATAATACCCCTTTTTATAGCATTTCAAATATGCCCATAATGACAAAGTCCCCGATCAATAACAATAAAATTATAAAACATTTTGAATTGCACTGTAATATGACATGTCAGAATTATGAGGCTATGTCCAACTATTTCTGTAGCTTGTCAACAGAAATGCAATGAGAAATCAGAGGCTTATTTCGCCCTTGGCTTCCAGAATGTGTTTTCTTCAAGATTTTAAAGCAACAAAAAAAGCAATAAATGTATAGCTAGCATTGTGCATTTACATAAGATTGTTTCTCCTTTTAATAAACAGACACATCTTCTTGTGTAACACCCAAATGAACAAAGTGTCAGATAAAAAGGTTATACAGCCTTAAAGCAAAAGAAGCTCATTTACACAGAAGAAAAGGAATCCCTCTCTCTCGCTCTCTCTCTCTCTCACACACACACACACACACACACACACACACACACACACACATGACTATTGAGAAAGAGCAGACGCACAAGCAACAACCACAAAGAGACACACTTTCTGTCCTCCCTTGATTTACAATCTGTCTTTGTTTCGGGACAGACACACTCACACAATGCTAATGGCAGCGAAAAGGACACGGTTCCACGCCTAAAATGGTCTCATCGCCAAGACCAGTGAGCTGCATGGTGATAGGAACTCAACTGGAAAGTTTGATCACTTTCTGCTGTTCAGCTGCCCCCAACACAGTTTTAACACACACCTAATAAGACACCCATTATTTTATCATCTATACTCAGAGATTAAACAGTGAAGGGGTCTGGAGATTATTGAAGCTTCCAATTGTTTATCATTTACCTCTGCAGCTGAGCAAAAGAATTACACTGAAAAATGACCATCTGCCTGTGACAGAATTAGTACATTTCCTGAATAAATAGAAGGGTCAAATAATGGGGTGATTATAAAAAATATATGTAATGTCGATATCTAATACAGCACACTGAAGTTGAGGCATGCAGTAAAGCACTTTTTCATATTACCTATTGCATATTAATATCTTCATATCACCATCTAATACAACTGCACTTTCTATATTATTGTCATTGCAACTGCATTTCCTCCTCTTATTTGCACAGCTATCTTATATCTTATACACTTATACTCTGTTTTTAATAGTGTGTTGTTATGTGAGTGTTATGAAATGTAAAAACGTTAAATCTTTAAATGTGGTAACATTTGATTTGATCACATCTTTTGTGCCTGTGGTGCAACCTGTCAGTATGTAATACACACATACTGTATACATATATACTGTGTGTATGTATGTATGTATATATATATATATATATATATATATATATATATATATAGGTTATGATTACATCTGATCTCATAAAATCAGTCACATCCCTGGATGGAACAATTCACTAATGCATGTTTTTCAGGCGAGAGGAAAGGGCCTGATGAGGTTACTGCACTTGTTTTCTTACTTTTGCTATATACAGTATAAGTTGGATAAAAGTCTCTGACAAACGACTAAATGTAAAAACACCAGCCTGTGTTGTTGTAAGACCCTGGTGTCAGTCAGTGCTATGACTCTGCAATGTGGCGTTTCTCCCTCCATCCTCATCGCAGTCATGACTGCTTACACACTGGTACTCATTCATTTATTCATTCATTCATCCTTTCTTTCAATGTGCAGATGTTCACACAGTAACTGATCTTTTGTCTGTCCTTGTACTACTGACCCACAATCCCTTGAATTAGTTTGATTCTGATATAATTTTCATCTCAAATTAGATGCCCACTCATTTAGATTTTCCACATGAAACATGCATTTGTTCATTTCAAACATCTTAAGTTTTATTTTTAAACTGCTGCTGTAAAATACAGTTGAGAAACATTTAAGTTACAAATTTCAATGATGAAATTATTTTTAAATGAGTTATTTTAAAATACTATTAACAGACTGACCTTGAGCTTTGTTTTCACTCAACTTGAAGAAAGCATAAAAGCCCCTTGTGAATTTTATCATTTCTTGGTACTTTTGTGTCAAATTCTGCTGGCGTAATTAAAAGTTGAATATGGAGCAATTTAATAAAAAGCTGTATTTTTTTTAGAAAATAATACATCCATGGGGCGTTTACGCAAAGATTTTCTTTAAATAATCACAAAAATAAAAAGTAGTATAAAACCGGAAATTATGATCTGGTGCAGCCAGTTACCTTCAAAAGTAATGTAATCAGTCCAGTTTAATCCAACTGTATGCAATCTAAGTGTCATATGACATAACATGAGTATAAATATGATTCCCATTGTTAAGGGACCCCCACCACCACCACCACCACCACAGAGAAAATCTACAAACAAAATGAATCCAGCTTCCTCTACAGTTTAAGTAAACTTCATAAATTCTGAAAATGCAAAGATACAGTTTAATGATAAACAGAGAACAGCTAGCTAGCTAGAAGCTAATCCGAGGCTAATATCATACTATGTTTATTTATACCATTACAATGGGGGGTTCCTTTGCTTGCCTGACTTATTCACTCCCCGTGCATCATGAATATATAATTTAGACCAACTCCACAGTTCAGTCAAATTTGGTTGTTTTAACATGTTTTAACCCTGTAACGCCATGGGTATCATATAAATTAGACCTATTGCATCATCATATGGTAAAACCTTAACTAAAAATTCTATTGTACACAGTCTGATACTTGTTTTCTCCCCCTGGGTGGATACAACTTACACTACAACAACGTTTCTGTATCACACATCCCACATATAGGCTACTGTCAAATATGAAATAATTTGTGTTTATTTTTAGGGGTTTTTAACATTTTGTTTAAGGGCTTAATAAAAACTTCATATTCAAAAAGATAAAAAAAATTCTTGGCTCCAGAATAAAAAGGTAAAGCAACTACTGTCTAACACATGTGCCTTTTTTACATGAAAAACTCTGAATTAACTTTACTTTGGCTGTCATTACAGAGACTCCCTAACAAGTGAGAAAAGTGCCTGGTAAGAACAGATTAAAACTGAACTTTCTAACCACCATAGAACATGCTCTCATCCCCATAGGGAAGCACAGTTTCATTTGGCAAACTGCTCAAAATTGAGGCATGTTTAAAGGGAAATATATTTCCCGAAAAATTCACCTTGCAGATTAACAATGGCCCTAAAGATCCTGCTAAACACAGATGAAGGGAGAAAATAAACTCAACGTCTTAGAATTGGCTAGTGAAAGCCAATTGGAAATATGGTATGACTTAAAGATTTGGATACATTTTTGCATTAGGTATTTTATCAACCCTAAGACATCCTTGTTACAACACAAATCTATAAGATGTGGAGAAAGATTTTGTGAGTTCAGCTACCTTCTCAAGTAGAACTATGGTTTGGTAGTTGTGTATACAAGCAGGTCCATGAGCTGAAGCCTTTGTGACACAGACAATTAGCATTTTCATTTTTTTCTACCAACAGAATGTAAGCCTTGCACTTAAATTAAACACAACCTGGTAAGAATTCATATATTGGCATCTTCCTATCAGTGATTCCCCTGTCAATAGCTAGCATTCAGTTTTCACAGGCTCTGTCTGTCTCACAGTGTCATGATCTGCTGTGTGTCTGGCTCAGCTAGTCACGGACTTGAGCTCATAAAAGGAAGCTTAGAGTATGCCCACATACAGTACATAGACACAGATCTACATTCACACTTAAGTGCAAATAAAACAGACAGCTATGTTAACATAAATCCACTGGTTCAACTTCATGTTTGTTTGAGGCTAATGGTACACTTTTTATAGCTGCTGTTTGGTGTTTTACCAGGTTGCCTTCTCCACAAACACATGGTAGTTCAGTGACTTGACATTACCTCATCACAACTGAGGTCATGTTTACTCATTAAACTACAGTAAGCAGCTCTGAAATGCAGCCAGTGTGTGAATCAGTTAATTCAGTCCTCCTCTGCAACACACTGAGTCAGCTAAACTGGACGTTTCTCATTTTCTCATTACAACCAGCAGGACAACCAAGGGGCTCATGTAGAATACATTCATGGGCAAACTACAATGATTAAGATGACTAAGCTAACCTTTGTTGCCTTTACACCCTTCACAGCTATTAATCATTACATTTTAAAATACAAACTAGCCCAATCCCATGACATAACAGAAACAACTGGATTGGTCTAAAATAACTGGACACTGCAGTTTCACGAAACAGGCTCGGTAATTGTAGCTAAAACGACAACTCTTATCAAAAAGAAAAGTGGGGCATAATGTGAAATTGAGATAAAAATAACTGCAATGTTTTGAAAATCTCATAAATTAATATTTTATTCACATCATACAAAATATCAAATATCAAAAGTGGCATTTTGTTATGTCAAAAAATATGAACTTATGAATTTGATTGCAGCAGCAAATCTGAAAAATGTTGGGATAGGATGATGTGTCCTACTGTGTCGTAGACTCAAATTTGAAATAAATCTAGGAACTGAGTAAACCTCCGGTACAAACCCATGCTGTTTTAATAGATACCGTATGTTGTTTAGCATCGTCTTGCTGAAATATCTAAGGCCTTCCCTGAGAAACGCATCATCACAATGAGGGCTTATGTTGCACTTAAACCCGTGTACATCGTTCAGCATTGATAATGCCTTTCCAGATATCCAGGTTACCAGTTCCATAGACACTAATGCACCCCCATACCATCAGAGAAGCAGGAAGAGAACTATCAAGACAGACAGGCCTTCTCCTCTTTTGTTCATGGCGTCCATGACATCCATAAAAAATTCCCAATTTTGATTTGGCTTATCAGAGAACACTTTGTCACTTTGCTTCGGTGTATTTCAAATAAGCTTTGCTGAAGAGAAGAGAATGAAATTTCTGGAAATGGCTCCTTCTTTGAATAATAGATCTTTAACTCTTTAACTTCATTTAACTTCCAACATCGCAGAACATTATACGGAAATTCCTCCGTTATTAGTAGTCACAGTTTTTTGGAGAAAGACGAACCTATGCCCATGTTTACTTCTGAGAGACTCCGGTTCTGTAAGGTTCTCTTTTCATAACCAATAAAGTCATTGAAGTGTACTACATGTTTTTCAAACTGTTTCCAGCCCTTTGTAGCTCCCATCCGAATATAATCGATTTTTTAATTAAAAAAATCGATTCAAAAATCGTTTAAAGAATCGCGATTCTTATGTGAATTGATTTTTTCCCCCACCCCTAATAGAAACCCCATCTCTATGGTAAGAGCTAATTTTCTATCTGAGCATGGCATCCCATACATTCATACAAATACACTTTACAGAGCACTGTTCCTTTTGATCCTGCCATACCGCCCTGAACACACACGACTCTGCAGACAACAGGTGTAATCACAGGTGTTGTCCATTTGCTTTTGACCAGGACGTAGGTGGAGTCTCACGTTGTTTGCTCTGCTTCAATACACCCCACCACAGTTTCTTGGCAAGAGGCAGTTATTACTCCCAATACTTAGAAAGCGAACAGCTTTCCATTTCCTGTAACAATCTGCGGTCAACCATTAATGTACAGCTGGGAGCCAGTGCAAATGCTCAGGCACACAAACAGAATGGCACATCAACATCTGCAAATTCTAGTTTGAAAGTAAGTTTTCTCGGTATGGCATCATCATAACAGTGCTAAAATATGATATAAAAGATGTCCATTTACTTTTAAGGGATACAGCTTTTTGATGCCTCAATTCAATACACCATTTTCAGTTGTGAGAATTTCTCCCAAGATCATCCCTCTTCGCTCCCTATCATGACCTGTTTAAATGTACTAGAACTACCCCTGAGGTGCAGATATAATTTCCTGGTGAACAAAACAATCCAGTCTATCGAGTTATTATATGCAAGCAGCCAAAGTCATGCACAGACATCTGCACATTGTTAATGGATGTTAGATATAAGAACATGGTGTGAATTTCACCTTTCAAATTTACCATCTTAAGCACAAGTTTAAAGAACAGAGGGGAAAAAAGCAGAAGTCAAGTGGATATATGAGGATCTGGACATTAACTGCCTATAAAAGTAAAGATTAACTAGAACCTTGGGTGGTCTGTTGGTCTCAGGCTGACAACAGAAGACAGAAGAGATCAGAGCACAGACTGACAGGCTCTATAAAGCACAGACAAGTCTGAAAGACTGAACCACAGACGCCTGAGCACACAAACACATACAGCCATGAAGTACAAGCTACCATCTGGTTGTTACCAGGTCTTATGCAACATGAAAGTGAACAACACGTCACTGTTGTCATTTTAGAGAAAACTAAACCAAAATAAAAAAGCAGTGAGTGAAAAACTAAGTACAGTCTATGATTGAGTATTTTCTAGAACAACCTTTAGTAAAAAAACAACTTGAATAGTTTTCTGTGATGTCATCAGTCTGTCACACTGTTGTCTGTTCATTTTGGTTAACCCTTCTGAACAACACTTCTTCAGTTCACTGAGCTTTGCAGTCATTTGAATGGAGTTAAGCATTTCAATTGTACAGAAGTTTGAACTTTAACTCGAACACTGCAGCACTCTGATTCTTCTCTTTTTCAATATTATGTTGTAAATTTGCTGCTGTGCTTAGAGATGTTGCCTTTCTGCATGTTCCCATTTCAGCCAAGCTTCAGTGATATGGTCTCACATGTGCTCAGTTCCTGGCTGCAGTATCATTCCTCTTCCACCATGCTTTACATTTGGTATGGGATATTTTGTACTGATATGCTTTGTTACTTTAACTTAGCATGATGCTTTGTGTCATCACCAAAAGTCTGTTTTTTAGTCATGTCAGTCCAAAGGGACTTTGCTTGAGAAGACTTGAAGTTTGTTCCAATGAAATTTTCCAAACTCACGCCATGCTGCCATGTTTAAAAAGTAGAAGGTTTTCTTCCTGATAACACTCGCTGGGATTGCATCTTCTAAAAAAGGACTGGCAACCGTTATACATGTTTTCTTAATTGTGAATAATCTTTCTCACTGTAGAATAATGACCAGCAACAATAGTTTCTATAAATGCCAATGACAATGTGTTAAAAAAGACACTTGAATGCTCCAGACCAGCGATTGCAGCAAGTGCTCTCAGACAGATTGAGTAATGTCACCACATAGAAGCCCGCTCATTCAGACTGCCTGTCGTAAAACTCATTCTGTCACAGGGTCAGGGTTGAGGTCTGGGCCAGTAGAGGTGTCGAACACATGTGATTTATGGATGTGAGTTGCAGACATCAGCAGGGATTTAACAAACCATTTTAATTGACAATTAACCGTTGCTCAAGAAGCTGGGACAACATTTTCCTATTTTTTTCTTTTTGTTTTATGGCACTATTAATCTTAAAATAGGGCTATTTGCCCCCTTTTACATGCATTTATTGGTATTAAAAAAACACTGATGTGTTTTGCAACATAATCCACTAACTATTCACATCACTGGGTTCTCAATCAGCAGGTGACATTAAGCCATAGCTATAAGAATAAGGGAACGAAAATTATCTCAAATAAATACACATAACAGTGTAAATTACTATTCTGTTGGTCTAATTTCAAAGTGAATGGAAGAGATTTGGCTGCAAGCAGTTGTAATAGCAATCAAGTAAAAGTGTAATAACTGTGCCAGGATAAGACACTGGTCAAGGGAGCAATTTGTGTCAAGAGAGCAACATCCAAGAGAGCAATGTTGAGTTCAAGTACAAAAAGAAGAGCATCTTACCATAAACAAAATTGTCATACTCGCTGATCATGTTATGTCATTAAAGTAATCACAATGGTGGTTTGCACGTTTTACCACCTCACATGTGCTGCAAATCCCAT
Organism: Atherina boyeri; assembly: GCA_029874935.1. Taxonomy (NCBI): domain Eukaryota; kingdom Metazoa; phylum Chordata; class Actinopteri; order Atheriniformes; family Atherinidae; genus Atherina; species Atherina boyeri. Next base: position 17,992 of record JAPMNP010701405.1, on the reverse strand, counting down.
GTTCATTTGCAAACGTTTCATTCTAAACATGTGCAACAGATTTATTAAATGAAACGTCTATTCAGTCATGTTTTATTTTATATTTCTTTGTATGTTTTATACATTTGCAAGCGTGCAATTAAAGCTTCAAAAGACACAGTTGTAAACTCATAAGTTAACGATCCTTAAAAACCTGACAACCTGGGGCAACATTTCAGTCGATAACAACCTTTTCTTACCAAACCGTTGATATTAACATCAACTGTCAACAGCACAAAACGCCGCTCATCCTAACAGTCAACCGGAGATCGGCATACATATGAACTCTAAAATAATTTCAACAGGTTAGATTTGTCCCGATTTCCAAAAAAGAAAAAGAAAACCTTGACGCTTTGTGCGGGGAACTAACTCGCTCCCTTCGGTCTACTATATCCCACAATGCAAACGACAAGAAACCAAATTGGAAGACAAATCCTTGGATTCAACCAGAAAGTGGTCCCTCAAACAGCCGGGCAGCTTGGAGTCCGCTTACCTGCTCTTCGTGATCACCTGTGGCGGAAGAAGCCATGTTGAACAAGTGTGCGGTGCTGCAGCTCACAGGTAAGTTTGGTTCCAGAAGATCCCCCGACTGTAAAAATCCCCGATCTACAAACGCATAAGAGGAGGCGATATTTGAGCAAAGCCTTGCTCTCTGACTAAATAAGGGGCTTGTGCCTTTTGGGGTCCCGGGAAAGAGGAGCCCTAACCGGGTTGAAACTCCAGGTGAGGCGGAGGAGTGTGCAGCAGCAGCAGCAGCAGCAGCAGCTGGAGGAGCGACTCTCGGTGAAAGTTAGTGATGAGGACAACGAACACTAGGGGGCAGTATTTCCCCTTCAGTATTCTTTTTACTCATTGAGGGAAAACGAAGTACGAAAAAGAGAAAATGATTCGCTATAAGCTGTAACAATTGTAAACAGAAATCTTATGTTTGTTTTTACTCATCTTGCTTTTAAGCATTATATGCAGGACTTGGACTGATATTCTCCCAACGTGTTACATTTCTATTTTTAAAATGTTTCATATTTTGTCATATTTAGTCAAGGATCATCCATTACATTTCAAAAGTAAACTGTCATCCATAGTCCAAGACAAGTATTTTCACATTCATAGTTACTTAAGAGGTATGGTTACATAACTTAGTCGATGAGCCACTGTTATGTCTACAATAACAGACAGGTAAACAAGGAACCAATTTTGAATTTTACCTTTTGGCACTCAGACAAATGATCAGTTTGCTTTTCTTTAGTTGAATCAAAGAAAAATTCCAAAGATAGCGCTGTTTGACCTTTGCACCTTGCAGACAATTTATCAGCATGGTGTGCAGTGTGTCATAAAAACATTTGAGGAAACTGTCTTAGAGTGAGGTTCTGAAGAAACGGAATAAAACATCTTGCAAAGACCTGCCAGAACCTGAAAAATGCATCTGGACCTCCAGTTGATTCATCTACTGTTATGCCAAATGAAACAAGAACTGAACTGAAGATTAGTGGCATCAGGTCTGACGGAATGATGACGCCAAATTCAACTGTTTAATTTCTCTCCTGTGGATGATTTGAATCAAACTGTTTAGTCATCTGTGATCGGCTATAGTTTTTGGCAGTCAACGTTGCTGGAATTAAAAAGGTACGAAAGTGTTGTCAGATTATAAGACTGTCAGATGCAATAAAAATGTACATACTTAAACAAAACATAATGGTGAGTTCAACATTACAAAAGCAGAATGAGAGCTTTACAGAGAAAGGAACCAAAGGCGGTCCTCATCCAAACAGGAGCTTTGGAAAGTCTTCCAAGAAGCCTAGAGAGCTATTCCAGAAAAATAAGTTTGTCTAGAAGGGTTCAGATCGTGTCAAACAGTGTACGACTCAGTGGTGTCCAGCCACCAGCCTCGGGGGCCGCAATCGTGCAGGTTTTAGATGTCTCCTTGCTCCAACACACTTGATTCAGATGAAATGGCTCTCAACAGCTTATTGTCAAGTTCTGATTCAGGTGTGCTGCAGCAGCAAGGAAACAACCAAATCCTGCAGGACACCAGCCCTCGAGGATCGAATTTGGACAACCCTTATACAAGTCACACCTAATATTGACTTTCAGTCATTAGAATTGACAACCTCTGTTCAGTATTTTCGCCTTTTATACGGTACAAATATTTCCTTGTTCCTGTGTAAGGAAAGGAAGAATGCTCCAAGACTTCTGCACAGAACTGCATGCTGCAAATTGAAAATCCCAAGAATGATTTTATCAGTGAAACATCCTGCTTCACATACTTGTATATAATTCAGTTGACCAATAAGCACTTTCAAAATAAGTTACTCATTATTTTTAAGCAACATCCCCCACTGATATCTGCTGTGTTATTACAACTTTCACATAATTGGTTTGCATTTGATCCAATTTTGTTTGATTTTAATGCCACCATCAACACAGCTAGTTCAATCAGAGCAGTTTAAAACTGAATGTTTTTCCTAATTTTATATTCGGTTCAGAAGAAATACAGCTTTGTGCACATGACTAAAAAGCACATACAGGTCGTTATAGAGCCTTGACAAAAATTTCTGGAGACAAAAAGCATTTTACACTTACAATAGTTGTTGTGTTTAGAATAAACACATGAGGGCAGCATTAGCTCACTAAAGGCAAAGTATTTCTGTATCAAATTTGTTGAACCTTGTTACCGATTTAAACTATGACCATGTATGAGATAGTTTAATTTGTGACATGAATTAACCTTCAGCCTAACCAAGTGAAATCCAAACACAGCTTAAGTCATTAGATACACCTGAACAATAATTTTGCTCTGCCATTACATGCTGTCCAAATTATTTTGAAGCCTAAAAATCCAGCCGTTAATGTATATTCAAGTTAACATTTACATACAGTTAATCAGATGGTGTTTCCAGCCTTCAACTTACTTTACTTTATTTCCAGTTTATCATGAAGGACAGACTCCCAAACCATAGCAAGAGGGTCGTAACAGAAAGCTAAACTGCATGGATTTAATTTATTACTTAATCACCTAGCCATGGACTCTTAGTAAGGTCGCATAAGCATTAAAATGATAAAACGGTGAAGATGAAAGTATGAGTTGGAGGGTTTTATTCCATTTATTGGACGTTGGCATAAAGTTCGTCAATCTGTGATTGGAACAGAGCTTTGAGCTCGGCCCTTTTGGCTTTGAGTGTGGGAGTTAAAAGGCCATTCTCAATGGTGAAAAGCTCAGGATGGAGGTGCACATCTTTAACCTGCAGAGGAGAAAAAGTTCAGATTGTTATTAAAGAATAAAGAAGTACAACTTACATTTTTACTGGTTAGTATCTGCAAGTCCCTGGACCTGTTTAACCAATCAGCCTATTGAAACACTACAAATTATTAAAATGTCTCTAAAAAAGGGGAGGAAATTAACATTTTGTGACTTTTGAGGGGATGAAATGAGTTGAATGTTTCAAATATGCAGTCTTGACATTACTTAAGTTTGGGCCTAAATAGATATAAAGCCTCAGTTTAACCAGTAGATGGTGATCAGAGCCAGCTTTAAAAAAAGAGCATGAAAAATTACTTTACAATTTAGCGTTTGTCTTGAGTTACTGAAACTTTATATGACCGCAGAGTTACTACAAAACACCTGCTAACCCAGAAAGATCAGTACCTGCTCAAAGGACTTAAGACCTGCTTCTTTTCCGAGTTTGGTCATGTCTGAAATGATGGCTTTCTTAATTTCCTGAAAAAGGAAAGGAAAAAAAGAATCTTTAAAAATGATTTTAAACATGTCTTAAAGCACATAATTCAGCACAGCTCTGATTTCGTTAAATGTGATTTACAGACATGGGCTTTATGAGTTTTACAGCAAGGATGCGAAACTACTCCAACTGGCTGCCTTTAGTGTTAATGATCACGTTTCCTGCTTAGGAGCAGAAAGGTCCTCCTACACACATTTTACAGAGAAATAAAACATTACTGTGTTTTTGCAGAGTTCTTCTATGGAGCCTTGGTAGCCCAGATTTTTGGCGAAACCCGGCAAGACGTCAGCATCGGGGACCACAATAGCAACCAGGCAGGACTACAAACAGGAAAGCATTGATTATCAAAGCCAGAGTACACTGTAAACACACACACACACACACACACACACACACACACACACACACACCAGGTTTACCTACCTGTAAGCTGTCTCCGTGCACGAACACCTGGGCCACAGGTCCACTGCGTACATACACATTCTCAATCTTCTCTGGTGCTATGTACTCCCCTTGAGCCAGCTTGAAGATGTTTTTCTTGCGGTCAATAATCTTCAGAACTCCACTCTGTCACAAATTAAACAGAGCTGAATCAGAATAATTAAACAATTGATTCACATTTAATCAGAAGAGAAATGATGCACAACTTCTGGCCTTGCAGGAACGGAATGCTGATGCAAGATGAGTTCATTTTAATGTTTACGTCATGTAAGAATCAACTTGTTTCAATTAATGCATGACTGAAACTTTCGTTTGAATTTGCAGAACACACCAACAGACTCAGAAATCAGACCAAATACTCCACTTTGGAGACTGAAGGATTTTAGCTTTATGGGATTAAGGTGCACATTTACTTTGCATGCACTGAGGAATTGATGATTCTGCTTGCTATGATGCTGGACAGAAGAAGATTAAAAAAGGAAGAAGAAAAAAAAAAGATTCAATGATATAAGTTATCAACCTACAGTAGAATTAGAAAATAATTCTCCAGATGCCTTGCTTAACATTTCATTGAGCCATTTAGAAAAACAGCATGGAGGTTAAGGAAAGATGGTAAAAATCTATGAAAAACACAGGAAAAGACGAAAAAAAACTTAAGAAAAATGTTTGATATTTTGTGTAATGCAAGCCTACGTTGTTTTTACAGACTATATGCATTTTTTAATATGAAATGCAAATTTCATGAAACTGTGGATACTACACGGCTGGTAGTTTTAAAATGCAGCTAATATGACTATGAATATAATCAAGCATGGCTTTGAAAGTTTTGGTTGGAAGAATCTGTGGGAAAGGTTCATCTTTCTGTGACTGGACGGTCCTGTCACTATGCCTCCGACTGATCATGCGTCCTGGCTACTTGGCCACAGGGATATCCCTTTGGTCGAATGGTTAGCACGCATGACTTTCACCCGGGAGTCTAGGGTTCTAACCCTGCCTGGGCCCTCTACTTCACCCTGCCACATTTCATTGTGTAAAGAATTGAAAGCTCCTTTCCATGCATGGCATTTAGAGAATTCAACAAGGTCTCATTATTAAGTTTCTTCTGGGTCTTTATTTTGTGAGGGGCCAAACTGAGGGGAAATAAATAGGTGGGGTCACAGATATACTTTGCAAAATGGTCATTGAACATTTCTGATTTTTACAAAAATTTTTAATCAGTTTAGATTTAGTGTCCTTTGTTCTTTCCTTAAAAAACACAGAATATAATAATTAGCTACGCTATTCATTCAGTCTTTGGTAAAACAATAAACCAGCCACTTGTTTTATATAATGTGAGTGAAGAAGGTGGGTGTAGACAAAACTAAAAAAAAATAACAAAAAAACTTGTATGTCTTACCGGAAGCCATTTTCCAATATCTCCAGTATGAAGCCAGCCATCTTTATCTAAGGCCTCTGCAGTCTTTTTTGGGTCCTTTAAGTAGCCCTTAAACACATTTTTACCCTTGATGCAGACCTGAGAAGACCACAGTGCAAATCAACATTAAAATATAAAACTGTCTTAAAGTCTTAAACTGGGTGCATCATGGGACATCACAACAGATTAAATTAAACGTTTACTAGTTAGCTTTGACAGCAGCTAGCCAAGTAAAGTCTCTGTTGTAGTATTTAAATAACCCAATGCTCCCTCTACAAATTCTCTTTTCGACTTACCTCTCCTTCACCATTTGAAGCAAAGTAGTTCATTTCTTCAACATCTACCAACTTCACAAAGTTACAAGGAAGAGGCACACCAACGTGACCTGTGGTGCAATAAACAAACATTACAGATTTTTCTGTTGCAGCCAACTAGGGTTTAACCAAAAACAGAAACACGACTACATACCAGAGGTTGCATCTGCTGGCATAGTGAAGGTGCATCCTGCTGTGCATTCTGTCTGACCATATCCTTCAAAGATCTGAGAGAGCCCATCAAATCAGAACAGTGTGGTTGGGTCACCATGACAACATAAGTCAGTATTACATGTTCATCTTTTCTCCCTCAATTGCAAATTTGTAGGAAGGGCCTCAGAGTTGACAAAAGGTTTAAAACTACAATCGTTTAACCCTGAGCTTCAAGTTGAGGTCCCACAGAATCCTGCATTCAAAAGGAGTTAATAGGAAGCCTACATAGAATGACTGAGGATTAAAAAGTTTATTACCTGGCAGCCCAGAGCAGCCCTGAGGAAGTTGAGAACAGATGGAGATATGGGTGCTGCTCCTGTCACCATGATCCGCACACGCCCCCCGAAAGACTCCTGAGACAAGTAGAGCATGTTTATCATATACATGTATATCTAAAACATGATCTGCATTCGTTCAATCACAAGCAGTACCTGGATTTTGTTGAAGAGGAGTTTGTCCCATATGCTGTTCTTCCGGATGATGCCCTGCTTCACTTCAGAAAATTTGCTCTCCACAGCAAAATTGAGCAGCCATTTCTTGAAAGGAGACTCAGCTCCGCTCTGAACCTGGCGAGGAAGAAGTTAACTGTACTTAGTTGATGTCTTAAGCAGGATCAGAGTAAAGAGGAGTGGGGGCATTCCAACAAAAATGACTTGCTTTGTCATAGACACGGTTAAGAAGTCGAGGCACCACTGGGAAAATGGTGGGCTTCAGGGTTTTCATGTCATCTGGCAGTAGCCGGATGTCGCCCTGGAAGAATCCTACCCGGGCACCGGCACCGTAAACAACCATCTGTGAGATGCAGCAGAAAGACATTAAACCCCAGACATTCTCATGGGGATTACAAACAGATCCAATCTTACCTGAACAACTCTCTCAAACATGTGTGCCAAAGGCAGGAAAGAAATACTGATGTCATCCGTGCATGGAACAACTGATGTCTGAGACACAGAGGCTCTGTTAAAAAGGTTTGCACTCAAAAAGGTCCAATAAATGGAAATGATTCATATCAGTTGTACCTCAAAGGTTTTGAGGACACCGGCAGCATCAGAGACCACATTTTCATGGGTCAACATTGCTCCCTTAGGATTTCCTTTAAAAAAGATTAGAAATTTAATATACAAAATCACTGGTATCAAAGAGAAAGCAGTTTGGAAAATTCCGACAGAAATCTGAGAGAAAGGTTTTTACGTCTTTCTCTGGGTTAAAACTCCTTAGGACTGGTATTTTATCCATTCATATCCTGAAAATTAAATCAGTAAACTACAAAATGATCACCTGTTGTTCCACTGGTGAAGCAGATAATGCTCAGGTCCTCTGGCTTTGGTGGCTGTTAAAACATGAAAATAGAGCATCAAAACAGCTTGGCCTTTATTGCATTAAAAACAAAAAAAAGCTGAAATCCATTACTGCACACTTACAATTGGCTTTTGAAGGTTACTTTTCCCCTCTGCCTGGAGTACGGAAAACAAAAACATGTTTTCTATTGTGTTGAGTATATGTGAACAGTTTCAGTGGCAAGTATGATTCTTTAGCATGGACCAATTTTGTGTTTGCCGTGCTTTACCTCTAAGTCATGCATAGACACAATGTCCACCCCGCACTTTGCTCCCCGCTCAACCAGCTCAGGGTCAAAAGAGTCCATGATGATGATGGTTTTCAAGACTGAAGTCTGGCCTTTCTCGCGGTTTTGTAGCAAAACTTCTGCTTTCTTCTGATTGTCACAAAGCACTGTTGAGATCTCGGCTAAAAGATTGAGAAAACGGTAAAAAGGGAGATTTTAATAGGGGTTAAATTTGATTGAACAGTACTCATGAATATAGAAAAAGATTCAGACCATAATGATGAGAGATTATAGCACAGTCATCAGCTCCCTGAGGGAACCAAGGAGTTACTGGACCTCTACCCAGCTCTGTAATTAGCAGCATCACAGTGCAAGAGAAGCACCAATTACCTTGGTCGATAATGAACACAAGAGCCTCAGGACCCAGCGTGTCGTACAGGGGAACTGCTACCATGGAGTAGGTGTAACATGCAAGTTCACCAATAATCCACTGCAAGTGACCCATAAAACAGTGGGAGAGAAAAAGTTATGGCATGCTTGTCATACTCGAGATTAGTTTTACTAAACAGACAACAGGAGTTGACTTACTTCGGGTCTGTTCTGAGCAAAGATGCCAATAAACGTGTCCGAGTTTGGTTTCAGGTCTCTATGAAGGAGTCCTGACCCCAGGTGCTCGGCTCTATCAGACACCTTGAGAAAGGAAGAAGAGGAGGTATCAGCAGAAGTTTATAACACAACCTCTTCGTCATGTTGTTACATTATTTTACCTGTTTGTACTTCAGCCACTGGTATGGTTTTCCTGGTTTTCTGCAGCCCAAGCATGGTCCATTACCTGCAAGTGAGAAATTAGCCAGAATTTAACATATTGTGATATATTAGAGCAGTTTTGGGAAAAAAGAAGCTCCAAAGCAGCATTTTGGCCAAATCCAGTTTTAACTAGCTTGTATCATCAATTCTCATATCCATAACTGCAAATAGTTAATATAAGCAATACTTTCCATTAAAAAAAAAAAATGTGTTTGATCTAAGAAACCAATGAAAGAAAAACAATAACTTTATTACCTGAAATCCTCAGACCTCTCTGAAAAACTTCATACATGGTTTTGGCATCATTGTAGAAATATGACATGAGGTTGTTGTTATCTTCCAACAAGGCAGCCTTTCTTGCACCATCCTGAAAACAAACCCAAACACTACAAGAATTAACACCAATCTTCATTTCGCTCCCTGCATCCCATGAAAAGTCCTCTAATCTCAATGAAAACATTTTATAAATCATAATTCTACAGAATATAAAAACACAAGCAGTCAACAACACATGAATACATTTATTTGACATCTATAACATTTTGCCAATCGTACCTTGATGCCCACTGTCTGGCAGTTGAGATCAGCTGGGCTTCGAAGACGTCTGGGCCGTGAGTTTAGGTAGAATAAGGTTGCAGCGCCGACCGCCAACAGTGAGAAGATGACCGGGGTCGGGAGAGGGGAGAACAGCCACTGAAAGATGAAATCCATGGTGTAGGGCCAGCTGGAATCCAGAAAAATGTTCAGATTTATCCAGATCTACAACACAGGCTCACACATACCACACTAAGCCAGGAAAAGGAGATGTTGTAAATACTCATTATATAATTTTAAGCTCCTTTGAGCTGTAATTACTTGGGTTCAAAGTCAACAAGAATTGTGTAACAGTTGCTCCTAATCATTCAAAGGTAGAGTCCAGCCAATGAAAGCTCAGAAACAATACAGTGCATGTGTATAGTACATGATAGCAGGCTTTGAATTATGTTTACATGCACTACACGACTGTAAACAAATGTTGCACAAGATAAAACATGTTGTTTTTTAAAAATAAAAACCTATTAATTAGCTATTTTTAAACACATTTAGGATAATTCATGTTTCATTTATCACCTATGCCGATTTGAAGGTAAATTACATGAAAATATTCAGAGATTTTTACAGGAAACAATAAGCCTACAAACAGCAATTCAAAATTTATATATAGTCCTTGCCACCACACCTCATGACTTTGTTTGTAAATACACAAAAACAATATATTTCAGATTATCTGATAGGTACATTATAGTTTCTGTGAAACACTCCTCTCTTAGATCCATTATTATATTACCCGAACAAAGCAAAAAACCATTGCAGCAGTATATATTTTTTTTTAAAAAAGGACTAACTCGTGCCAAAAGGAAGACACTTCACCAGTTTTCCTACCTACTGCTCGTCCTCTCGGGTGTGTGCGCACAGCAGATCCTCTTCCTCTGAGGAATGAGACCTCATAAAAACAGCTGACCAACTTAAAACCTTTGAACTTTGACCAGCATCATTTCCACAGATAAGGAGACACGGGCATCAGTTGCAGGTCATGATATCAATGAGAATCTTCTGCAGTTTATCAAACTGCTTTTTAGTTTCTTCCCCCCTTAAACAATCAGCCCAGAATGATAAACCTAACACCTTTATCTGTGGCAGTGACAGAGAAACACAAGCTGTTGCACTTGATGAAAGGTCAGTATTCTTATCCGCAGCTTGTTCAAAGTTCAGGTATTTCAAAGAAACTTATGGCACAACAAAACAAGACGTAGTAAGTTTTGAGTCCTATGGTCAGCCACTGCGGTGTCACAAAGCACAACCTATTATTTCCTCAAATCATCTGCATCAACAGCATTCTGCAATTTTCTTTTACAGTTTTTAAAAAAAAAAGGTCATTTAAGCCTGATCTGCCCCAATAATGAAAACTTTAATGCTTAAACGCCCTCTGTAGATTCCGTTTAGATGCTACTGCATGTTTCAAAAAGGTAAAAGAGCACATTTGATTACATTAACATGATACAGACGCCACAAAGTGTGCTGGACAGCAGTCAGAGTGCAAACAAGGAATTTCTGAAATTAACTTGAAACAGCGATTACAAGACTAAAGCCATAGATTCCCCAAGCCAGTTTGATATTGTGTGTCCTCACAGAATTTGATTCTTATTTGTGAAATAAGAGCTTTGTGTGTTGACTCAGCTGATGCTCATTATCTTAAATGCTTTCTTATGTGAACTCGTTGACTTTGCCGGACAGTAAGATGAGGAAGAAAAAGGTTCATTAGGATAGCTTTGGGAGGTTACCTGATGGGATTAGCAGCAGCAGTTTGGGATCAAGCTGAACTAGGATCCCGTGAGGAAAAGCAGCTGAAGTCAGCAACACCACTAATGTACAATCTGCCCACCTGCGGCCATTAGCACCTAAAGCTGCACTCAGGTGTGGCAGTCAAGGCTCAACCTGCCTCTGATTTCTGCAGTCTACACTCCCAACTCTTTTCACTTCTCTTTTGCTGCATAGACTGTTTTTTTTTTTTTTTGGATAGAGCTTTCCTAATTAGATGACCTATTGTTGCTTAGATAAACCTGCCTCCTGTGTCCTCTTCTTTTTTGTAAGCATGGAGGGAAGTTTGTCTCTTTTAAAATGTAAAAGAGATAATGATGAACTTCAAAGTTACATTTATGGATGTGAGTGATGACTGTATATTATATGAAACAGAATAATCTTTTGTTAAAATGACTGGGTAATAGGGGTTTTAAGACATTATTTTGTAGAGAAAAATGTGTGGCACACTGTAAAAATTGCAACTAATATTCACAAATCACAGCTTGTTGAGCTTAGAAATTCAAATAAACAATTAAGAAAAATTTAATCTTGTTTCATTACAAACAAAGAAGGTTTTGCAAAACTCTCACAAGGAAATGTTGGGGAAACCCCTATTCTTTACTGTCTTTATATTCAAAATATGACTAATTAAATAAAAAAAATTAAACTAATCCAATAAAAAAAAGAGTATTTTTTGTAAATGTTGCGATTAATCATATAAATCTGCAGATAACTAAATTTCAGGGTTCAGTTAAATAAATTAAACCTTCCTTTCATAGTTTCTAAGCTATTCGTATATAATTCCTTACATGCATTGCATCAATGTTAAAGACTCCCAGAAATGCTTCTATTCTCCTACAAAAAGAGCGAGACAATAGAAACCATCATCATCTTTATCATCACGTCTCATCATGACTCCAGTGATCTCTGATCTGATTACATTTAGATCAGTCCAATCCACCGTAAAGACACCACTGCACTTACAAGTCATAAATCTTTTAACAACTAAACTTCAACCTATAAACAGTAATATTTAGCAATATGAATTACAGATCATTACCTTTGACCATATATCAAGTAATAAAAGTTGATAAAGTAATTGACTGTATTATATTTTAACTACAATGAATTAAAGAACAAAGTATAAACTTTTCTTTCTTTAGAAGACAGTTACTGTATTTTACAAATTAGGTTAATAGGGTTTCTATTTAGTCAGATCAAAAACAACTGGATTTTGGTGGCGAAAGTGAATAATCTACAACTTACTGTATGCTCGTTTGACTTTAAGGATAGTTTGGGGCATAATCACACTGCTTAGTTGGTGTTTTGATTACTTTCAAAATTCAAAAATTCAAATGATATATAATGTAAACATATTTTTCAAAATGTTTTGTGTAAACAATAGGCTGAAGCCTATCCCATTAGCCATCAGTAAAGAAGTAGAGTACAATGTGGACAGGTCCCAAAGCCATCACTGGGCCAACACAGAGAAAAAAACAGTCACACTTACTCCAAGGTAGGATTTAGAATAATTAGCCCGTATGTTTTTGGACTGTGGGGAGAAACTGGAGTTCCAAGAAAGAACCCATACATGCAAGAGCACGCAAACTCCACAGGAACCATGTTGCTGTTGAGTGACAGCGCTAACCACCACACCACCATACAGTTCTTGTAGTTTTGTTGTGAATTTAAAGGATTTTTAAAGTAATCATACACAATTGAAGTTGTTTTTAAAGGTCCAGTGTGGGATGTAGCTACATCTAGTGGCCCACGTTGGAAATCCCCCCTTCTGTGCTATGTGGTGAGGCATATGTCACTGCGTTCTTAATCAAGACAGTGAAAACCATGATCTCTCTTTTGTATTCCTGAATCAAAAATCAGTTTCTGAATCAGTTTAGTGTCTAAAATACAGGATAGAAAAAACAACAACAAGTAAATCAACATTTTATTTCAGACATTCAGACAAACGTAATCATCCTCTAACTGTACATTGATTTGGAAAATAATCAGTCTTTGTTGAAATCTTAAACATGTCCCACTGATTTTTGATAAAGAACTGCATCACTGTAAGGACTAAGAAATGCATTTAAGAAATGTGGTGCTCCTTCTTTCTGTACCACCCTTTCTCCTCTACAAATTTACATCTCCTCCTCCCAAACCAACCGTTCAGCATCACCAGTCAAGTTGGCTATTTAAGCCCTGTAGCATCAAGCAACTAATAGGATGAGAGTGGACTCGAGGGTGGTATATAGCTCTGATATGAGACACATACTGGTGCTTCACTTGACACTCACATTAGCTGCTGCCTCTGACATCAATAACAGCAGCAATGGGTCCCAAAGTCACAAGCTGCTGATTGGCTTCCAGGCTCCCTGGAACATGTTCTTCCCCTTCAGCGCCCAGCGGCTGGGCTCAGCCATACAGATAGCCGTGGACAAGGTGAACTCCGACTCCTCCTTCCTGGGGAACTACAGGCTAGATTTTGTGTACAAGGATACAGACTGTAGTCCCAAAGTGTCCCTGGGAGAATTCATCAACCAGGTGTGGAGGGAAAATGTGACGGCTCTCTTTGGTCCAGCGTGCCCTGAGGAAGCGGAGGTAAGATTAACTTGGCCTTTTTTGCTTACCTTTTTTTTTTTTCATTTTGTTTACACAGTCCTGGAAATAAATAAATGGTTAAATTCAAAGGTTATTATGTTCAACATGATGTGAGGCTGCTATAAATGTGATGTTTAATCTGTGAGAAATTGCATACTGCATTTGGATCATTCTGCAGGTGTGTCCCTATTTTGCTGTTGATGTTGCAGTAGATGATGCAAACAATACTGTATCACTAACACTATCTGAGAATAATTTACTCATCATCATCTGAAAAATGAGCTGCAGAGGTGTGACGATAAGAAAAAATATGATGATTTGAATTCTTTATATTCATCAAATTATGTTGATGATATGAAAAAATATTTCAACTGCATAATAATTGAAGAATAATATGTTAAATTATTATGTTTTTAATTAATCTATTTGTTTATGTAAAAATAAACAAATAGATGAACAAATAAATAGGATTTCCTCTGTGACTTTATGTGATTTATTTATACAGGATCTTAATTGGAGTTAATGGTGTTTATGATAAATTCTACTATTTTTTTTTTATGAAGCACCGATTAATACCAAAAATGTTCTAATGAAGTTAAAATAAAAGTATCATGGTAATTTCACCTCACAAAGGGTGGGGAACAAAAACAAGAACGAAAACTATATTTTTGAAAAATGACAAGTTACACAACACTTGATCAACCATACCATTGTCACTTTATATTGGCAACACTTTTCGTCCGTGCTGTTTCGTAATGTGTAATACATAAAAGGTGTATATTTTCTAAACAAATAAGGATTTTATACAGACAAACAAGTCAAACATTTGATTTGATAATGCTCTGTCTAGATCACTTCATTCAATGACCTTTACAGAGGCAGGGTAAAATTGTCAGCCTTCCAGCCACGTGCCATCTTTTAGGCTTCTTGAAAGTTAGCTGCGAAAATTGCATACTCATAATCAAATTAGAATATCTCTGCAGCTACACGGTCTATTTGAATACTAAAGGGAACATGGGAGATTTTTAAGATGTGTAAATATCAGTATAAATGTTACTGGAGAAGTAAAAAAGGGAGATAGCACAAATGAAAAAAAGTTTCAGGCTTGCCTAAAAATCCTTGTACAATATATTAGGATTATCTTTGCAAAGGTCAACTCTGTTAAGTAACACAGAACAATATTAGAAAGCTTTTAGTACAGACAGATCAGGCAAGGTCTCCAAAATGCCGATTTTGTCATCATGAAAACTTTTCTCTCCATTTCTTTAGAACAACCTATATTTTTTTCTTAGGATGTAGCCTACATAATTCCATTACTTATGTTTTATTTGAGACGAATGCCAGCCTTAGAGCAGGTTAAATTCAGGGACTTTTAGAAAAGATGATGCCAGAATTGCCACTTTACCTGTACTGTACCCAGTAGCTACCTGACTTTACCTGTAATGAAGTGTTTTATCACAACAAATGCTGCTGATAGTAACTTCTTTCATATCCCTGCAAAAGGCAATACATCCATGGTATTCCTCAAGAACATGTATAAATAAATGAAGTAAAGATAAATCTAAAACTTCCTTCGTCTTTTGACAAACTGAATTTGGATTCCAGGTCACGGGTCTAATTGCATCAACATGGCACATCCCAATGTTTGGCTTCGTGGGACAATCTTCTAAAATGGACAACAGTGACATCTATGATTCCTACATCAAAATCATGCCTCCACTTAAAAGAAGCTCAGAGGTCCTGGTGAAGACCTTGGAGTTCTTTGGGTGGAGCCATGTGGCGATGATCGGAGGTGGACTAGAGACGAGCACTTGGGATAAAGTTGATGCTTTGTGGAAAACAGTGGAGGATTCGCTGAGATCCAGATTTAAACTGACAGCAGAGGTGAAGTTTGACACCAGCAACTCTCAGCTGCTTCATCAAAACGTCAAGTTCATCTCAACAGTTGCCAGAGGTAACAAAAGTGTTTCTAATGAAGCGACGAGCCATATTTGTGCATCTAATCTGTTAAAAATGGTGTGTGACCCCTCTGGCCTGCAGTTATTGTGGTGGTGACAAACAGAGACGATGCCATGGCTCTGCTGCTGGAAGCTGAACGTCAGGGTCTGATGAAGGGTAACTACGTCTTCTTCTTGGTGCAGCATTTTGAGGTCAGTGCAGGCGCGGTGAGTAAACTTTCAAAACACATCAACGCTAATATACATACTTCACTGAATTAAGAGGAAGACGGGACAATGGAAGAAATAAGGTCCCTGGTCATTCCTCATGATAGCCCTTCCTCTATTGTGTGGATGGGTGAGTTTGGCTGACTTGTTGTCATAGCAACCCTTTTCTATTCTTTTTTTTCAACAGCACTTTGAGCTGCCCTAAGTATGAAAAGTACTAAATAAGTAAATATTAATTGATTGATTGATTGAAAGTGAACACAGAAGAGAATGCTGTGACAATTTTTTGACAAACAGTGTGGTGACTCTACAAAGTGTGATATAGTTTTAGTTATAGTTTTTTTCTAAGGTATGAAAACACCATATCAGTGAAGCTTGAGGTGGTTGAATTGATGACTAGTTGTCTGACGATACCATGAGCACCTCAAAAACCCACCCTAAACTAAAATGATAGTTCCATTTAGACAATGCATTATTATTGTTACTGCTACAGTATGTATTTAGGTACATTGTAGCATCATGGTGCAAATCATAATGGATAATACAAGCATAAGAAAGCATGCAAATTACAGACATTTCATCTTGATTTACAAAATTTATCTTTATCTACAAGCAAATGTTACGATTTTCTGGACTTTTGCATGATTTATGTTCATGTACTGCCATTTATGTTGCATGTCTTCATATTTTTTCATATATATCTCTGCACAAATTGCACAAATGTCCTTATGACATGGCAGAGAACAATCTTGACCTTTAACGAAGGGAACTTTAAAATTGATCAAGCCATGTGTTTAAAGAAATCTCTCTGACATTCATTTTTACATTTGGAATAAAAAAGACAAAGTAAAATTTTTTTTTTTTTTAAAAAGGTATGTTGACTTGTGTTTTCAGTAACCTTTCCAAAACATTACCTCACTTACATAAGAGACTGTGGGCTGAAACACCCTATGCTTTTTGTGTACAAACATTCATTCCACACTTTTAGACCAAATAGTCCCAGGTAAGTGCAGAGGGTTATAAGAACTGGTAAGCTTCAAAATAGGAAAGATAACCTTCAAGATCTTTTCCTCTGATTCCTTCCAAATAGAAATGTTGAATCAATATAACGGTTAATTTGCATATAAGCTCCCAGGTTCATTTTCCTGTGTTTGGTCACACTTTTCAAATGTTAACATTCAAATGGACTAAACCTGACTGACGTGTGCTGAACGTGTTTTTTCACTGATCAGGATAATTTGTGGAAACATGCCCTGAAGAACAAGACAAACCAGGATGCCATCAGAGCTTTTGAGATGACTTTTGTCATCGGCCAGAAAACCTACGAAGGATATGAGTATTATGACTTCTTCAAGCAGGTTTTTCAAAGACTAAAAGGAGATCCTTTTTGGAGTAACCTCACATCTGAAAATGAGGTAAGTAGGCACTAAGGATGGAATGTTAAAGCATAGGCTATAATCATGTTTACTGAAACTTAAAATTATTCTTGAATTCAATCAGGTTAGCCCCTACTCTGCCTATCTACATGATGCTGTGCTTCTATACGCAATGGGAACGAAAGAAGTTCTGAAAGATGGCAAAGATCCTCATGATGGCCGGCAGCTTCTGCAGAGACTGAAAAACAAAAGCATTAGATTCTATGGTAGATATGAGCTTTAACATCAGAATTGTGAAGTTATATTGTGAATAGCTGCCAGAAAGTCAACATTACACACTGTCTTCCTTATGTTTACATGTCATGAATATTCACAGTAGAGGGTGGTATGTATAATTTAAGGAGAGCTTCTCAATTCAAGTGATAGTTTGTCACTATAAATAACTTAATGTGAAATAGAATATTCTGAAGGGATAGAGTTGCAAAATGGTCAAACTTGCCGAAATCTCTGAGAAGATTCCTGGTAAAGTTACATGCAAATTGTGTGATGAAATTAAAAAAAGAAAAAAAGAGGTATAAAAGAGGATATTTCTGGTCTTATGAAAATGTGTCAACATGAATACAATATTGAATCAGTCAAACACAGTTTTAACGTTAGGTTCAAGGTTTAGATCACTCACATTGTATTGAAAATATAGCTGTATAAATAAGTGTGCTAAAAGCCACCTACTACAGATTTTAGGTTGAAAGCTTACAGTACAGGTATCACTGGACATTCACTGCTGGGATTTCTTTTGGAGCAATCTGCCCATAATTTACAGATTTCTTGCCCAGGGTTTCTAAACCAAGCATGATGTTTGCATGTAGGCTACAAACACATCAACAAGATTATTCCACCTGTTCTGACTTTTGAAATATAACCATTTGCATTTTAAATAACATATTTGAGCTGCATCAGCTTACCGGTTGTAGCTACGTAGCGGCGGAGTGATCTGCAGAGAAAATAGTC
>JAPMNP010701393.1:0-10241 GCA_029874935.1 Atherina boyeri | reverse complement strand
CCTTTCCATGAAATCTGTACATATCTTTTATCTTTGACTGTTGCTTTCTTTGAATAATTTTCAAAATAGTTATTTTATATGATTTCATTATGACTTTTGCTGTCTTTTTTAATTTTTTAAAATTTGTTTAATCGTATTTATTTTCTTAAAGGTAAGGTCCAGGTATCTGGAAAAAAAGCTTGAGTAAACTAAATTTTGAAAATGTACAATTCAGAAGTCCAAACCCTTTCTTCGGACTTCCCCCCTAAACCACGCATTCAGTACAGGAACGAGTACAGGAACGCCAATGCAGAGGGGGAGGGACCAAGGCCAACTGTTTTTGATTGACATATCACCGATCAATCATTCCAGACTGGATCAAATGTTTGGATGGTGTTTTTCCAGTCCTGTACGCTCACCGGGTGGCTAATTTTTTGTAATTTTTGGGATAGAGCATCTAATTAATTGGTTACCATCAGGTGTTGAAGAGGAGTTAAATCAATATTGTAAAAAGTGCTCTAGAAAAACATCATGGAACCTGCCTTTAATGTTAAAGCTACTTGTGCACCCCGCTGTAATGCTTTTAATGTTTTATGTAAACCACTTTGAATTGTCTTGTACAGGAAATGTGCTATACAAATACACTTGCCTTGCCTCGTTAGCTGGCAGGAGTGGCCCCTGGTGTGGTCCACTACTGCTGTAGCCCTTCTGCTTCAAGATTCAACATGCTGTGTGTTCAGATATTCTGCGTTTCTTGCTTGTAACAAGTGGTTAGTTGAGTTCTTGTTGCCTTTTTCTCATCTCAAACCAGTCTGCCCACTCTCCTATGACTTCAAAAAGGCATTTTCATCCAGACAACTGAATATTTTCTCTTTCTTTGACCATTTTCTGTAAACCCTCGAGATGGTTGTTTGTGAAAATCCTAGTAGATAGACAGTTTCTGAAATACTCAGACCAGCCTATCTGGCATCAGCATGCGTTGCAGGTTCAAAGTCTTTTAGATCCCCTTATCACTTTGAGCTTTAGTACGTCGTCTTGATCATGTCTACATGCCGAAATGTATTGAGTTGCTCTCATATGATTGGCTAGCTATTTGCGCTAACAGGCAATTGAGGAGGGAGGTGAGTATGACTGAAAGCAAACTAAAGATAGCAGAGCTATTCCACAATCTCGGAGTACCTTTTAGATAAATTTAAGTTTTGTTTTACTTATCAATTATGAAACATTCGGCAAGAGTCTTCATAGTTTCTATAGCGAATCACTCAATAGACATCCAGCATCAGGTGCAGTACTCTATTATTTAATCCTTTCATACCGAAGCAAGACTAACAGTTCTTGCTAAAGAGTGCCTGCTGTATCATTTAGAGATAATTATTTTGTCATAAAAACTGTTTTATTCACTGCTTGCTTTGGTTCAAAAGGCTTATTCATATGAAATAAACTTCAGCTCATGGTGGCAGATGGTCTAGGAAGGAAGAAACGCCACTGAAAAAAACTTGCAGCAACAGTGTAATTACTTCTTACTCTTGTTTTTCTTAATGTTCTACATTTAGACACATACTGTAGAAGAAGAGGTTTTTACTAACTAAAACAAAACTTCTTTTGGGGGGGAATAGATATCCAAATACAACCATTTTGCTGGCACACATTTGGTTTACAGTTAGCAACACTACATACGAGGCAACATCCTCAGCTTTCTTGGCAGGCCTCTGTGTTGATCAGTTCAGCCCTTTCTCCGTATGCTCTTTTCTTTATGTCCCACATCCTCTCTGTCTCAAAAGGTCCCCTGTCGGTTATTATCTCTTATGAATCCTATCAGTTACAAAACACAAACGGGTTATTGCCGAGTTGTTTGGAAATGCTTGATTCAATTTGGTTTAGCCGGGTGCAGCTTTTCAGATTCACAAACATCTGCTGCTGATGGAAAAGATCCCCAAAACCTTGTCAGAATATGTATGCAAAGTCACCCATTGTGCGCAATTTGCTGCTGTCAGTTATAATATTGACTTACAGGAAAACGGCTTCATTATATCATATAAAAAGGAAATGAAAACTATTTGTTTTTCTTTATATTATACAGGTGTTTATGAGACTCTCATAGCAAACTGTTTCTGTACTCTCCCTCAGGAAATGCTGCACGAGTAAAAACAAAGTTGGAATGACAAGGCTTCAATCTGCCAAGAGTAAATTCCTAGAAACAATACACATATCTTCACTGAAGAGCGTTTGAAAGCTTTCATCACTGCAACTCCGTTTGACATGTAATAGAGCTGAGTGCATGGAATTGGAAACCTGCCTTTGCTCCGTGTTGTGCGTCTTGTTGTGGGAATGGGGCTGCATCTGTACACATGGCTTCCCTCAGTGAAGGAGAAATGAAGGGGAGCCCTTGGGGCAAACACAAGACAGGAGGATCAGGAAGAGTCTGTGATAAAGGCACACATGTAAACAGCAGGAAACGGTGTGCTGGCCTTTTCCGCACCACCAACAGCTGCCACCCCTGAAAATGCTGTACGAACTGTTTACTGTCTCTATGGACAGGGGTTAGTGTTTCTTATTCTGTTAGTTTATTAAACTCATTTGTTCTTGATTGGGCAGCACATGGTTGGTCTTTAGGTCCTACCGTCTTCAGCATTTTGCTACAGCCATAACATTTATTATTTTTATGCATTGCATTGTATGTTACCTTGAATACTAAATTAATCCTCTGGATTCACCTCAAAACCTTCCTTCGGTTGTCTTTATTATCCTTTAAGTAAGAAAATTAAACTCAATCCCAGAGCAAATATCAAAACAGAAGGAAAAATAAAAGTATCATTATGTTCAATCATTACTTCAGTTTTGAAATAACTTTCTTTTACCGCTGTATCCCCCTCTAAGGGATGATTTTGTTGTGCTTTCAGGACGCAAAACATGAAAATTGCATGGAGGGGATATTCTTGATAATATCTGCTCTGTAGCCTACTGTTTCACTCAGTATGCACAATCAGTTGCCCCTTAGGCCCGTTTCCCCTCTATCTTATTTATTTTGAGAAAAGCTTATATTGTCTCATACACCACAAGGTGCACCTAGGAACCTTTCTGCATGTCTAAACAGGAACTTTATTGCTGTCCCTACTCAGAATGGCAATTAGCTGTGGTATATTGGGGAGAAACACAGAGCAGAGTTGGTATGCAGAGAGCTCAGCAAAGTTAATGGACTTTTAAATCGTCGCTGTGCGCCAAATTCCCTCATTAATGCCGTCCCTGGTCCCTGCCTACGCGACCGTTTGATTTCAAAGGTCAACTCTCAAATGTCAACATAGGAACGGTAAATAGAGTACACTTTTATGATGCACGCAGTGTGTGTGGAAAGTATGTGAAGTAAAGGAATGACAAAGTGAAAAAGCTTCATGGACATTGCTTTGTTCTTTACTTTTTCTCATTTCATAAATATGCACATTATTCTTAATTCAACCAAAAAGCATATATTTAAATAAAGTTCTATATTAAAAATCCTCAAGTTAAGCAGGTTAAATATGTTTCTCATAAGTAGGCCTATACCATGTTAGTCTTATAAATGCTTCAAAGGATAGCACAGTTGGAAAACAAAACTACAACATTGAAATTCCCCTATTGAATAAATAAAGTATTTTTCATTTAATCTAACTTTCATTTCATTTCATGCTAAGGTTGAGCTCAAGGTTAGCATGCTAAGGTTGAACGCAAGGCTAGCATGCTAAAGCTGGGTACAATGTTAGCGCGCTACGGTTGAATGTAAGGTTGAATACAATGTTAGTGTAAGGCTAAACTTAAGTTTAGCATATGCCTCAAGGTTAGCATGCTATGGTTGAGCTCAGTGCTAATGGTTACTATGCTAAGGTTGTATAGTATATCAAGGTTGAGCTCAAGTGTACCATTGAAATTTGACTCAATACATGCTGAGGTTGAGCTGAAGACGTTTCTGTTCCCAGAGTCATAACTTAACATGGATAGGCAGCTTTTATTTTTTAAGTCTCCTACATGTGGAATCCATTTAGAGAATGCTGCAGGTCTGCTGGACACTTTTAGCAGTTTTAAATCAAAGTTAAAATCCCTCTATTTGCCGCCTTTTATCAAAACAACCGTTAATTTCTTGCACTGTAACTTTTATTGCTTATATTTTATCTTATTTTATTTAGCTTCTTTTTTTAAAGCTTCTGATGCGCCCCACTGTAATGCTTTTAATGTTTTACGTAAAGCACTTTGAATTGTCTTGTACATGAAATGTGCTACAGATAAAGTTGACATTGCAAGGAAGAAAGTAAATCATCTGAATGGAATCTTCTAAATTTTAAACACAGTGTTAGTTAATGGTCTCATTTGTTTATTACTTTTAAAAGAGATAGTCCTGTAAAAAAATAATGTGTTATATCCTCAATTTTAAAAGATATTGTTGGATAGAAGCTATACGAATACTGAAACGGGCATCTGTCACCCTGCTTCAACACATCTGACTCAAATTAATGAGTCACTGTGCAGAACTTGATGGGCTGTTGGGTCCATTTTATTTGAATCAGATGTTTTAGAGCAGGGAAATATTATATGTTCCTACCAATGACCTACAGGATAGCGGCCATTGAAGATTTGAGTTTGGAATTTCTTGTTTAGAGTAGGTAGAAATAATGAATTACTGCCACCATCATCACGTAACTCTGTACGATTGAGGTCAGTTCACTAATGACTATACAAATATCACATTATTGATCATTGTTATGCATGATAACTGGCTCCCTCCCAGGGGTCTGGAGGCTGTTGTGTATGGGAGCGTGAACTCTCGATCAGCTTTCTCTCCCATAGCAGTCTGAGGGCGTCCTTGAGCATTTCTTGATAACAGAGCAGCGAACAACCACTCACATCAATAAAAATGATTCATCATAATGAGCACTTTTCAAATTGGGTTTTAAGTTTCAGACATCTGTAGATTCAACATCAATGGGTGATGATGATTCAGTGCTGATTCAATTATAATTTACAATCTAGGAGACTTTTCTAACGTATTACCATCAAAAGCATTTTTATTAGGGTTTTAGTTAAATGTATTTATTTCAAAAGTAAATAGTTGCTAAAATAACTCTAGCAGCCTGGCATCCATGCCGCATCCTGTTATATTAGTCCATTTCACTACATGTAATACAAAAAACTTTTTGCATTGACCACTTCAGCTTTGTGAGGTTTCCAGAGGACGCAAATTCAATTGAACTACTTGTTAAACCCACAAATTGAATTTTGTTGTGTTTTTCTACAAATATAACAATAACCTTAATAATTCAGAATTATTCAGTGTTTTTTTGTGGTTGCACTTTGAATTGTTTTGTAACATGAATTGTGCTATACAAATAAACTTGCGTTGCCTTGCCTTGTCAATGTAAGATATGATGTCCTTCAAAAGTAATTTGTCCAAATTACTTGGACCAATATGTTTTTTTTGTTTGTTTTTTTTGCAGCAGTAGTAGTAGTATTCATAGTAGTAGCAGCTGTATTTTTGTATCTAAATGTTGAATTGTATGAATTAGGAACGAAAATGTCAGAGAGAAGATTCAAAGAAAAAAAGTCAAGCTTTAACACTGTTAAATAAAATATGAAAGCCCAAACTGGAAAACAAACCCATGGGTACCAGCCTCTGAGAAACCAGTACAAACAGTCCATAAACAAAACATGTACTGAAAAGCTGAGGCAGCACTAAAGGTGCTGAATAATCATAATGAAATTAACACTAACAAAGCACAGTGATGGTGATTATCTGGAACAATAAAGTAGAGGAAATATCTTCATTGCAATTGTAAATATGATAGTATTTTGTGGTAATGGTAATTATACCGTCAATATTGTTTGAGTAAAATAAAATCGCAACCAGGTGAATGAGGTCATTTTAATAATTGAATCGTGACATGAAAATGGAACACTTTATGTTCGCTAGAATTTACACTATTATTTTTTCCTTATTGCAGAGATACTATAGCACAAAACAATGCTTAATTAGGGGCTAATCTGACAAAGAACATAGTAATTACTGCAATTTCTGACTTATAGCAGAGCCGTGAGCTGTATCAGTTATCTGACATGGCGATATGCAATGAGGATAGATATAAATAATGTTTGTACATATTTGGATAAGCAAATGCATGAATTAAAAGTCTAATTAAAGAATGTTCATCTCTGGTTCTGTATCCTTTTGTTAGCTGCTGTTTGATCAGGTTTAGGAATCATAAACAGCTTGCCAAGGAAAACATTTGGTCTGAGTCTTATGATATGAATTCTAAATCCTTTAAGACAGCTTGATGC
Organism: Atherina boyeri; assembly: GCA_029874935.1. Lineage (NCBI taxonomy): Eukaryota > Metazoa > Chordata > Actinopteri > Atheriniformes > Atherinidae > Atherina > Atherina boyeri. The sequence continues at coordinate 3,962 of JAPMNP010701393.1, read as the reverse complement.
TAAAGTTTACACCGCAAATATATAATGTGCTATTTGGAAGTTTATGACAGTGGAAGTTATTTCCAAGTGTTTTGAATGCATAGAATAGTGGAGTTGAACAGAAAATAAAGATAAAGAAAACTGTTCATGCTGACAGGGCTGCATGGTTGTTAGCACTGTTGACTCACAGCAAGAATGGTTCCTGGTTTGAACTTCTACTGGGGCCTTTCTGTGCAGAATTGGCATTTTCTTCCTGTGCATGCTTAGGGTTTCTATAGGTACTGCAGCTTCATCCTACAATCCAAGAAGATGTATGTTATCCTGCTGGGATAGGCTCCAACCCCCCTATGACCCTGAATTGGATAAGCAGTATAGAAAATGAATGAATAATGTCTTTGCGATGCACTAGCGACCTGTCCAAGGTGTATCCTGCCTTTTGCTTCATGGCAGCTTGGAGAGGTTCAAGCCCCCATGTGGCTGTAAATATTACCTGCAGGTATGGATGGTTCTGAAAATCTAATCTGTTTTACTTGAAAAATCCAGTGATTGGCTGCCTTAAAGGGAAACTTCACCCATTTGCATGAAGCTTTGTATCATTAGAAACCTAGTCATGTCTTTGAATGGTTGTGAATTTTACCCTCAGTCTCCCCTGAGACAGGAGAAATAGGGATTTCAGTGTTGTACTTCCTGCTTTAAATGATGTAAAAATCGTCATTTTACATCATCGAAAGCAGGAAGTCCTTTCTCCTAGCACATCCTAGGAAGTCTTTTCTCAGTCAGATAGGCACCTAATTCGAAATGTATGTTACATTTTGACTACAAATATGACCCACTTTTAATAAAGATTGATGTTTCCATGCGTGAAATGCTCCTTTAAAAACAAAAAAAGAATCCAATATGGTCAAAAAAGAATAAAGCCCATTGGAGGTGACCCAAAGGCAGAGAACAAATCAGTCTCATAGATTTGATGACCAATAACAGCAGAGGTTGTCATGAAAAGATACAGCTGCAAAAAAAAATGATGGGCATCATTACAAGATGAAGACCAATAGCATGTTCTGGGTTTGCTTAACTGCGCTTGAAGCAGGAAGCAGATATGTGCCATACAACACATCTTTACGTCCGCCTGGGGCTGGAGGCTCCACATTTTGACCTCATGGCTTTGACAGACCATGGTGGAAATAATGGGACTGGCCATAGCCGAAGTGAGACATGCATTGTATAATCGAAAGACCACATTATTTTTGCTTGCACATGGAAAAAAAATCCACACAGACACAGATCCATTAATCTGTCGAAGTGAAGATGTGCTGTAAAATGTACCTCTGTATTGATTGCACTGATGTAGCTCAAGGTGCAAAGGGACACGAGAGCAGTAAACAGACAAGAAAGAATAAGGGAGATGGAAGTAGAGAGGGGGAAAAAGCAGAATTTAAACATGGCCCCAAGCAAGCAAAGTGTATCTGTCTATTTTAATTTGCTTTCCTAATTATCTGATTACTGCCTGTGCATGTGGATTCATTCCCTTCTCTAAATATAGCCCCAGATTATTCTAATGCAGTGCACTCAAATTCTTTGATTGGTGATGAAAAGCTTCAACACAGTGGATAGGCCCTGCTGAAAAAGCCTTCTTCTCAATTAAAAAAAAGTACACACATATGTATAAATATACATATGAATATATATCTACATTGTTTCACTGAGAATTTTTCAAAAGCATTTTTTTTTGGCTGTTAGGCTGGAACATTTTCATCTTCCTCATCTGACTTTCCAAATGTTTCCCTCTGCCCTTTATTTTTGCTTGCTCTGTTGTCAACAAAACATTAAAGTTTTGTCTCATTAATTATTGTTTGCTCTCCGCCTTTGTGTTGAAGTGTCTCAAATGCCATGTTTGGAGCCTATAATAGAAGCTGTGTTGAGCATTCATCTGGGCTGAGGAGAAGCAAATGTGGGAAGGAAGTTAAAAAACCAAGAGACAGGGGGAGCGAGGAAAAAAAGGCAAAAAGGGGGAAACCAGGACAGCCTTCCCTGGAGGAAGAGGACCTGTATCTGGAGACATTCAACAGTGAACAAGTTTGTGTATCTGTCACATGAAATTAGAGGGAATATGGGCAGATTGGTCTGTTAAGGATGCAAACATATGCAAGAATCTGGATATGATTTCTAATGAAACAAAAATAATAAATATCTTTCAAAATGGCATCAAGGGTTTTTTCTTTTTTAAATGCATTGAAGGAAAAGTAAAAAAAAATTAACCTTGACCCTATTTAAAGCATGAGATAAATTCATAAATTCACCCGGACAATTTTGGAGTTACTTGAAGTCTATCAGGAGATATTTAGATCCATCGCACTGGTGTATACATCAATTCAATCGAATTGGTCGGGACAAACATTTCAGCCACTAAATAAGACATTATCTGCCACAAAATGCCTTAATTTCACCAGTGTTTAATTAGTAGTTTCTGCACTATCCCTATGTTCCTTCAGAGTGGCTTTGTTGTCATCCGAAACCATATATATAGACACAAAAACGGCTACGATGACAACGCTACATAAGAAAGTGCCCCTGATTATGCTGTTGCCTCGACAACGCCAGCGTGATGTATCTAAATATCTTCTGATAGACCTCAAGTAACTCCAAAAAATTTTCAGGTGAATTTATGAACGTATTTCATGCTATAAATTAGGTCCAGGTTAAAAAAAAACTAAAAAAAAAACAAAAAAAACTGTACCCTTCCTTTAATATATTGAAAGACGAAGAGATATTACATGTTATCATTTTCCCCGATCTATAATACTGATTCTTCAGATTTTCATTAGACAATACAAGGTCTAATCTGTACATGAATGGATTATAAAATAGTTTATAAGACTTATTTTGAAGCAAATCAATTTCCTTTTCAACAAGAAAGTCATTCTGGTTTTCAAACCTTTTCAAAACCGACGAACAAGAATAAGATTCTCGTGTCCAGAGCAAAAACTAAAAACAGAGCAAAATCAAACCCTAAAGGTGTTTTGGCTGCATTTGTATCACTAACCTGTCTGATATCATCGGAAATCTGGAGCATTTTATATGCAATTGTCATCACTACATGGAAGGTTCTCTAAGTAACTTCATAATGAACAATTATGCAGGGGCAGAAACAAGTCAATTACTAGTGGTTTCAAAGCCTATGCTTTTTTCTTCCTTTTACGTTTGTTTCTTTGCCAAAATACAAGGATACATCTATTTCTTTATCTTTGACCATTCTGTGATATGTTTTTTTTTGTTGTCATATTATTATTTTTAAATTCTGCATAAAATGGCATACTTAAACAAGTCACATCCCTTATTCTTTGTGGTATAATGTTGAAAGAAAGCAGACGTTTGCTTTGAAACTAGTGCACAGGAATATGCATATGGGAAAGGAATTCTTTGCAAGGGTTAATGATGCTTGTGCAGACAAAAACACATGCTTTAAGAAACATTAAAAGGTGGTATAGAAGATGTTTGTGGCAATTCAGAAAGCAGAGACTGTTAACGGGTTTTTGAATAAAACACATGCACAAGACCAGCCTATATGAGTCACAGCTCCCTCCCTGGCCAAGCCTTTAAGACAACGTTGGCTATTAGCAAACGTGATGGAGTGATTGACAGGCCAATAAACAAATAAAACACGCGATGAGAGCAGAAATGCTTGGCTGATGTTTTTTAAGTCCCATTACTTTCTCAGCTGATGTATAATAATATTTATATTTTTAAAGCTTTTAATAAATTATTCCTTATGGGGCAGTGGACCCAATTCCATGGACTATTGAAAAAAAACATTAAAAGAAACATCTTCTATAACACCTTTAAAGGTACAATATGTAAGATTCTGGCCGAAACTGGAACTGCAATCATGTGAAATTGTGGCCTATGTAAGAAATTGCTAGAAATGGCCAAAATAGATCAACAAAAATATACACAGAAGTTCTGGATACTTTAGAACCCTCCACCTC
>JAPMNP010701382.1:0-11617 GCA_029874935.1 Atherina boyeri | reverse complement strand
GAGCTACTCTCACAAAAACATGCACCAGTCCTGGGCTGTACACTGCCTCCCACTGGCCGGCCGGGGCGCCCGAGAGTGGGGAGGATCCGGCTGGAATAACGTGATCCTTCCATGCGCTACATCCGTCGGGTGAAAAGAAGGGTCTGCTCACTCAAAACATGGGACAAAAATATATGTTAATAAAAAAGTATCTCTGATTGTGTCCTCTTGTTTAACTTAGAGATAGCCAATGTTGACATTTCCTGCATCCCATCAATTTGTTACATTCATCTGGTGTGAAGTGATCAAACACCAGTGCTCAACTTACCTTTTTAGTTGTGAATTGATTACTTTATTCTGTCAAGGGATTGCACTGTGACCCGAACATCATAACAATATTCACTGAGCGGCTGCTGTCTGAATGAAAATGCCTTATTTGTGTAGAGGAGAATGGGCAGACTTGTTGGAGATGATGGAATGACAATGGCGCCATGTTTGCTATTAAATGAACCTGTGAAGGACATTGCGAAACATGTTTACTGTCCTCCAACGGCCTCCACAGTCACCAGATCTCCATCCTATAGAGCAGCTTTGGGATGTAATGGAACGGGAGATTCTCATCACGGATGTGCAACAACTGTGTGATGCTATCATGTCGATGTGGAGAAAAACCTCTGAGGAATGTTTCCAACACCTTGCTGAATCTATGCCACCAAGAATTAGGTCTGTTATGAAGGTAATTATCTTCATTCCCCCCACATAATCAACTATGCTACTCTTCTAATACTTGCAATTTTCTTACTATCTTTTCATTGTTCAAAAGGACAATAAAGCCCCTTTCTTGTTGCATTAATCATTGTTACAATAAAGATAATAATTTCAAAGCAAAAATTTACTCAGTTTTGGTGCTGAGACTTTCTCTTAAAATACAACCTTTAACAACATAAAATCATATACGTGCTGAAAAATATTCTGGCACCCAGTATATTTCAGTGTGAAACAAAGTGGTGAGACTGGCTGGTAGCAGAGTGTGCAGGAAGTGAGGAAAATTATGTTTGTGCACAGAAAGGTCAGGATTCACAGTGTGGCTGTGTGTGTTCTGGAAGGAAGCATTGTAAATCAGCGTTTATGAGAGAGCCACATACAGGAAACTACTGAGTAGCCTATTCAGATAGACTTTTTCTGTTTTACCATCGAAAACTTTCCCACAAAACACAAGACACAGCAGTCATGAGTTTCAGTTCAAAGCAAAAGAAAGGTATTGTGGAAAACAGACCCACTGCTCCCTCCTGCTTCTTCTTTCTGTCTTTGATAACACACTCTGAGTGGTTAAAACAGCCTCATGGTGTGTCTCTGAGGGGTTACACTCAGACTAAACGGTGAGGATCCACAGCAGTAAAAATGTAATCCACATGGAATTTCATGACTAATCCCATTAACTTTGGTCCCAAAAAAGGTAACTTAAAGCTGTATTTTTTTTATAGATGGGGGTTTGAATCTCGGCCTCTGTTGTGCAGAAGATTTCTTCAAACTTATCCTACTTCCCCAGGGATTACATGTTAAAGCTTAAGTTAAAGTTTAGGTTGTCAAATTCATTTCTAAAAGAAAATATGTAATTTTGCCACTATGCACACACACACAAGCATATATATATATATACATACATATATATCTAATATTCTTGGTGTCAGGTGATTGAAAGGAGGAAAAGTTTAAGCTGCTGCAGCACTGATATAAAACTTGTGAATGAAAATTAATGATTCATTTTGTGTGGGATGATTATCTCTGAAGGTAGTATTATTGACAAAGAAAAAAACAAACAATTGAATATAACTGCAGATACTGTGCAGGAAGAATGGATGGTTAACCTTCACACTGACCTTACCATGACATTTTACATGATGCCTTCTTTATGGAATAAATCAGATTAGCGATCACATGTTTTGAGCCGCACCCCAGTGTCACTAACAGAGCTTTCTTTATCTTTGCTGCACATCATGGCCTCATTAGTCTAATCCAGAAATGTCTCAAAGGCAATCAGGAGATCTGAGTAGAACTGAACAGGATATAGATGTCAGACATGTAAAGATAGTTGAATCAAAATTTTATCTGATTTTAGAAATTATCCTGTTACAAAGCCACAATGAAGTGTTTATGTGCCATTGGAAGATGAAAATGAGATTTTTACTAATTGTCATTATAGTGAGACTTTAGGTGTAATCTGTTTTGTCTGTGTTTTTTGGCGCCTTGTTCTTGATATGTGTCTAATTTTCTTTCTAAAAAGGTTAGGTCCCAAGTGTAGGGTTGTTTACAATTTAAAACCAATATAAATTTATGAAATGATCATTAAGATAAAGTACTTTTATTGGACTTACATCAGCACAAATAAGGGTTTTACTAAACATAATTTCTGTCCAATGATCAAAAAGGTCATGACATGATCATGATTTTGCTGATGAACTCTTTCCTTTGCATTCCTTGGAAATGTCCTCTGCCTCTTTCACTGGCTTGTTTTCAACTCTTATGTTTGAAACATTAAAAAATATAATATTTAAAGGGATTTACCGTGTATACACTGTATTTAGTTATGGAGGAAATGAAACGGTGGAAAGTCCCCAACAGTTGTGATAACCTGGTTCAGCCAGGCATTTCCTACAGCAGGCCTATGACATTTATCTTACACAGAACAATGCATTGTGCATTAGCGCTTCACAATGAGCAGTGGATTTAATTATATCAGAAAAGCAATTGTTATTGCCAAAGAGCAAAACATTACAGTTTAGAAAGTAAGGTAAAAACATATCAGTACATATTTAAGGGCCATTCCTTGTAGGCTCCTTTATTTGGTTGGTTTGTTTGTTTTGGAGGGAATGAAGAGCTAGCATGCTAGTTTAAACAAGTTAGCGAGCTTGTTCATGTGGCGTCTGTACTGTGTAACACCCTGAAAAGATGAGTTATAAGCCAGAAAACATTGGCATGAAGCTTCCTTATTTATGAACCTTATTTGTTGAAAATGAAGCACTGTAGGAAATCTCATAGCTCCTGCAAGCATAAATGATCCCACATGAGTCGTCTTTCAGATTTCATTAGCAAATAGCATTAGTATACTATCTTCTGATACAAGATAGATCCCTTTTTGTCAATCCCTTTATACGTTTCAAGAATTTATACGTCTATCTCGTTCACTTAACAGAACATATTTTACAAGGAACTTCATTTTCACCGCCCAAGCATTTTTTAAAAAAAAAACTAAAAAAAATATATAATACACATTCATGTTCTAATTGTTCAAAGCAAAGTGACAAGACAATGGAATCATGTGAAAGGACAAAGGACTGAATACAAAGACCAATTTGAAAAGCTGGGGGAAAAACTGAAGTGACTGAAAAAAAACAGGGCAATTCAAAATATCTTTGGAGTCCACACAGGCACTTTAAGAATGATTGTCATAATTGTGTTAAATAACTGTGATGAACTTTATGGCTAAACACTTTTAATAAATAATCCCTGCCTTCCTGGACTCTGCAGGAATGTTCCTTTTTCTTCCCTTCTAAACTTACTGAAGTCCTCACTGTTTAAATGAGTTTTCACCAACACATTAACTCTCTCCAGGGAGATGTGGTATGTCGTAAACATCGGCCCCTGACGGACCGGTGACGTCACCAGCTTTCTTCTCTGACTATAGTCAAAACCTCCCATCTTAATTATCGCTTTGCTCAAGCCATTTCACCGTGGAGATGAGCAACCCCTGCAGACAGTAAACAAACAAGTCGGCTGCTTCCATGGAGCATCATCACAGAAATAGATTGCACCATGAAAAATAATGACTGCTGACGGTAAACAGCAATTACTGCATTTTATCTTTTTCACACATACAGTATAATTCAAAAACTCCTTTTTCTACACTAAGACTCATTTGAATGAATGTGTCTGTAAAAATTAGTTTGTGACCCTTTGTGATGTGTTTACATACATATATACATAAACTTTATTAAAGACTCACACGAGCCCTAAAGAAAGAAAAAAGGTAAAATCTTATGTTTATCTACAGATGTTCATCTCCTGTTATATTTTATATTGCTATTTCAGTTTAAGAGACAGAAACTAGAGGTCAGAGTTTATGTCTGTGCAGAGGGGTGGGGGTGGTATATGTGTGCTGTGTGGGTGAGTCTCATGATGTGTGTGAAAAGAGAGTATGATCAGGTGAGTGTTTTATACTTGAGTCTGTGAAGGTTTTAATATATTCAAAAAGGTTATTATTATGTAAAGTACTTTGTGCTTTTGTATGAATTTTGAATGAAAAGCATAGAACAAATTTGATTTAGTTTATCAGTGATTTATTTAGTGTAAATCAGCCTAGTAAAGTGTCAGCTGGACGAACAATTCCAAAAATGAAAAGAAATCACATCAGCCGATGATCCAGAGCAGATAATCCCTTACTCTCTTACTCTGAAATGTAGTTTCATCCAACAGTCTACTGGTAAACAATTGGTTTAAAAGATAAATCCTTAATTTTGCTCAAAAAGCCTCTTATTGGTTCTGAAAACCTAATTATTAGAGAGAGAGTATTTGATAATGTGATAGACTCTGTTCACTGTGGATGCTCCAAGACTCTGGCAGAATCTGTAAAGTTTTCAAATTCAATATGAATACACTTTTTTTTTTCTTTTTTTTCACTGTTGCTTTTAATTTTGAGTTTAGTTTGAGAAACCATTTAGTTTTTATTTTGTGGTGTTCTTGAATTGAACTTGTTATAGTTAATCTTGTTTCATTTCTTTGCTTTTAAGTTTGATTTTTATTGTAATTTAATTAATCAATTCTTTTTTTTTTACATGAACTTGAAAAGTACTTTGGTCTACCTTGTTGATGAAAATAAATTTGGTATTTGACATTTTGATATAAGCTTAAATCACCTGCTGATTTAACACAAACCCTTCCATTCATATCAAATCCCAAAAAACAACTAAAATGTCAAAACATAACTTTCCCAAGTATAATGACATTTAAATGGAAAACAATCTGCTCCTTAACAAAAATACTGTGCCACATTTTGTACATTGATCTTTGAAATTTTCACACAGTGAAAAAGAAAACTTTCACAACACCTGTGGCAAAACGAGCTAGTTTTAAAGAGGTTTTATTTTCTTTATTATTAAAGGTATCTTTCAATCCCTTTAACAATTTTAATGCTTCACTTACAAGTCCTAGATAATATTGACATAATATAGCCTACTGTTGGCACATGTTTTGATCAAATTTATATCAAACAAGTTACAAAAATATAATTGTTGTATGTCACATCAGGCTTCGAAATAATCAATTCAATTCAAATAAACAAATTTAAACAGCTTTATTGTCAGATATGCGAAACATGCACGACATACAGCACAGCACAGCACAGTCCTCTTGAAAACCCACAGTGAAATACAAAAATAACACATGAAGTAATGAAAGCATAAATATAGAAAAAACAGTAATAAATTTGTGCAAAGATGCTCCTCCTCCTCAACAGCAGCAGGCTGAAAAGGCTGTGAGAAGGGTGCAAAGGGTCACCTGCAATCCTAATGGCTTTTGAGTTGAGGCAGGTGTTATAAATGTCCAGAATGGGGGGAAGAGAGACACCAATGATCATCTCAGCTGCTCTCACAACGCGCTGCAGTGTCTTGTGGCAGGACATGGTGCAGGCACCGTACCAACCACTGCTGCAGCTGGTCAGGATGCTTCCGATGGTTTCCTCTGTAGAAGGAGAGCTCTTCTTAGATTTCGGAAGAAATACAGATGTGGTGTTGTTGCTCAAGGACAGGTCTTCAGAGATGTGCACAACCAGGAACTTAGTGGTGCTCACTCTCTCCACGCTGATTAAAATGCACCCTAATGGATGATGGCTGGACATTTACAGAGTTTTTTTTTTTGTTTATGCATCTCTAACTCACCTATACAGTTGCGTGTTTAGTAGCTTCTGATTTGTTCATGTGTGATAGGACAGTAACCGTCTAACTGAACTTTTTAAGGTTGATAAAGTAAAGTTCTAGAGCAGTCATGAGTTTTTGAGTATCACCTTGACTTTGCATGCATACTAAGCTATATTAACTATTAGACCTGTTATACTGTAACAGCTACGTATCCCAGATTTGGATCTGTTCTTGTCATATCAAATTAAGGTTTGGTGTCAGAACAGAGCAACTGTAAAAATATGAATATTTTTACTGTTTAAAACATAAAAAATAAGGTTATCAAGCAATTCAGTTTGTGTTGCTTTCTGAAAATACAGTCTGACGAAAGCCACACATGTTGTCCTCTAGTATTGGCTCCTCTCTTGCTAAATCAAAGTCCTGCTAAGGCCGTCGGCCACCCATGTGCTCTCACCTCTCACTCCCACATTGTTTTTGCTCTGCTTTCTTTGGCTGGAGTGCGCTCTGATGCTGCAGCGCTTTGGGATATGATGTCAGGGCGGACGTAGGGAGCACCTGTTGTTTTACGCACTAAGGCGGGGAGCGTGTCTGTAGGTTCATGACCCCCACTGGCTCTTCTGTGGAAGCATTTGGCTGCAGGGACAGTCCAGCCTCCTCTGTTCATACACTCAGTTCATATAAGTGAGGAACATGGAAACTGCCAGATGCTTTAACCACACACAAACACACACATTCTGCAGCCGCACTCCCTCAGTAATCACAGGAAGCTGGTAACACTGGTGCTTTGATTCCGACAGGAAACACCCTCCATTGTTCTTGCTTGGTAGCTAACCAACACCCAAAGGCTGGCCCCAAATTAAAAAACACATTTTTACAACATTCTTTTTTGACAGATTTCTGTGATTTGATATAGACTGTGTCACCCATTTCAGGAATTATGTGGAAAAAAGAATATTGCTTGGGGTTTATTTGATGAAAAAGGATTAAAACGTATTGTTCTAAATATGACCATACATCAAAAGACTCTAATGTGGAATTTATTTTTCTCTTTTAATGAATAAAACTCCATTTATGACCTTTATAAACATCATGCATTTGAATACACATGTTGTATTGGCAGAGAAAAGTAAGCAAGCATGCCATTCCCCACAACCTGGGAGGCCTCAGGCAAATTCAGCTACTGCATTTCAGCTCTAAATGCAGTTAGCATATATCTTTTAGTGGGATAAATGCAAATGTAGGTCTTGATACCCATTGTGGGGATGTATTTGATATTAAATACACTGATTGTCATTGTTTCACTAACCTTTAAGCAGAAAAGGAAGTTTTGTTTTCAGTTTATTTGATTAACAGTTGTATGATATCATATGAGCATGTTTTTTTCCAATGAAAACGTATGGTCACCACTAAAGATTTTTCACTTTCATTTCCAAGGAGTTCTTTGTAATTGTAATAGTTATTTTTCTTTCTTTTTTAACAGATCTATTTAGATGACTCAAAATGAAACTAGTTGTCGTGATTTAATCCCGGTCCTTGAGTTTGCTGCACTTTCCCTCCACCTGCTAATTGCTCATTGTCTTCACCTGGGCAGCTCCCTATTTAACCATCTGCTCTAGGCTTTCTCAGGGTGAGATCATCTGCCTTTGTCACAGCCTTCAACCTTGTGCAAGTATCTAGTGTGAATCTGTTTTTGACCTTGCCTGACCCTGTCTCATATTTATTGGACCTCCAACATCCCTCTCCTGAGAACCTCCCGTGCATGACCCTGGACTGTCTTTGGACCAAAGAATTCTGGATTGTAGATGCCTTACTGTTTTTGGTGAGCTCTTTTAGACCTCTTGGACTCCATCCTTGTCTTTCCCAACCCTGCAGAGGCGGGAGTCTTGGGAATCTCCAGCTCCTGGTAAACTCCCCTCCTTTTTTTTCTTCTTGAGTTCCATAACTTATCATCCTGTCACCATGCTCACCTCAGTTTTGTGTTCCACACCACCAGAGCATCCAAGATCCAAGCAAGACCACTTCAACACCATTCTTTGTAACCAAATCTCTTATTAAACGTTCATGTCTTGGCTGCATACTGGGTTTTTGGCTGTTTTTTAAACTTAAATTTTACGGTAGTGTGTGTTTTTTTTTATTTATTTATTTATTTATTTATTTTTTATTTTATATTCCTTGCTTATCTTTCGGCACACCACCAGCTTCATTCGTCAAATGTACTCAAGACTGTGTGTGCCCACGCAGACAACTATTCACACACTACAAAATCACATTCCTATCACTTCACTGGAAACCTCTTCATATACACTACAGTAAGTGGGTGAATATGCTTCAAAGAGATTAGGCTCATGAAATGTTTAAATCTCCCCTGCTGTCTCCAGATGACTTAAGAGGTTCATTTGATGGAAATTACACATTTTCCCTCTTTAGTCGTTTTTAAAGAGGTCATTCTTTCCCTTACATTCAGGTTGTTACATATATTTTGAGTGTGTAACGAGTCTAGAAGGATGCAAAGTCCACAGAAAAGTTAGTTATTTTACTTTCACAGAAACCACTCTGCTGCTGATCTGCCTGAAATGCCTTGATTGGAGTCCAGACTGTTCTCTCACCTGCCCATGAAACATGCTTCCTTAAAGGCTGTGTTCCAGCAACACAACCCACCACAGACACTCCAATTAGATTTTTTTTTTTAAGTAAAAAAACAAACAGGTTTAAGGTAAATGATAAACACTCATTTAACCTTATTTTTAATTGTGAAGAAACAGATTAGGAACCTGATGGGAAGGTGGGGTTTGTCCAAGGACACTTTCACATTTAGCATTACTTTACAACATTCAGTTCAAGATTCAAAGAGTTTTGTCATTGTATTTCTACAACATTTTGGTGGCACTTGTTCAACACAGGACAGGATGAAACAAAACGAGACAAACCAACGGCTTAAGAAAGTAACAGTACAGTAAATAAAGAAAATAGAAAAACTAAGTTAAAAAATGTAAAGTAAAAGTGTCATAGTGAGATGGAAATGCATATAATAGATACTTTGCTAACTGCATTTTTTTTTAAAAAGGCTCAATGTAAGATTAAAGAGACTTGGAAAAAATGACAAATCATTACATGCCTATACTTCTGCATTCAAGCTACATGCCTGTTATCATTTATTAATGCTACACAACTGTAACATGTTAAAAAATTCTTGTAATGAAAAAGAAAGTGGTGTAACACATAGATCTGTCATACCTGAACCCCCTTCAGCACGTCATGGCAACAGTGCTTCATGGTTCACTTAAGATTCCTGGAGTTCAGTTTGCGTATTTTCCGTTGTACTTTTATTTATTTTTTGTCTTGTTCTTCTGTATTTTGTATTCCTTGGTGCTCCCTTTCTTTTTTTTCTTTTGGGGAGGTTTCCACCTAATGCTTTGTTACATATCCTTTGCTCGTCCTCCTCTATCTTGTCCAGGTTTGTCTCTGTGATTGTGTTCATTTCAGTCCTTGTCAGTCAGTCAGGTGCTCTGTCAGTGTTTGTTTGTTCTGTTGTAGCAACGTCTCTGGTTTCAAATAGTACATTCCTGGGATCCTAGATCGACCCAACTTTAGCCTGTAGTATTTTTGAGTCTTTTCTCCTAGTCTCCTCTCAACTATGGCCCATGAGAGTACTTTTACACACAACTAAACTGCAATGGGTCACTGCACATGCTCAAACGTTTTATGTTTTTGCCTCTTTTTCGGTAACTGCTCATTAATAGAGCTGAATCTCACCAAAAGATGCTTCCGTTCACATTTTCTAAGTTTCTTCCCATTACATTTGAGAGATGGCTTAACATATCAAAATTAAATAAGAACTAGGAATTGCATTGAATTCAACAATACTTGTATGTATAATGAACTCTCACTGAAAAATAATGGTCAGCCATACTTTGGTGTATTACCTTCCCACGCATGTATACTGGGACAATGACAATGGTCCAGTTAGGTGGTCAGGTCAAACTCTTGCCTTAGTTTGGTTCAACTTTGTGCATGTAACCACGCAGACTTACTAATCATAAACAACTTTGACATAAGTATATGTCAAAGTTACAGACCTGCTTTCATCTTTTGACTTTCTTTTTGATTTGTTTTCCAACAAATCTGTCTGCACAGATTCACTGTGGTCCTATTTATCAGCTTTGATGTTGCCTTTATATTTGACACAAACTATATCAAACAAGACTTGTGCAGTCAGAGTGGCTTTAGATAGGAATGTGTCTTTTTTAACAGCCTCAAAATGTGGTCTGGAGGAACAAAATCAAGCATCTAAAACGGTATTTTTAGGACAATCTGGTTCTTCGGCGTCTCTCCACACTGTCTCTATTATGCTCCACTCTACCATGATTCAGCTATGATTTTTCTAAACACCATGAAGCAAGAACCCTCATGTGTTTTTTTTTAAGAGAAGTGTTAGTCTTGCAAAAAAAGAACAGAAAACCATTTCACTCCAAACATTTTAATGAAAAACATATATTCACAGCACATGGCAAACAGCTAGCATTTGTACTGTATGTCATGTAGAGAAGAACACCGCCTCATAAACCTTTAACTTGCAAACATGCAAAAACAATAGCAAAAATGTCTGTTCTTTCATGTGCTAGAAAAAATGCTGGATTGGTATTGTTTTATAGCAGTTCATTATTGTCAGTGAAACATTAAAGTCAACAAAATTCATAACACCTACTTTGAACTTGGTGGAAACCTCTACCCCATCTTTAATAGAGAATGCACACCAACACAACCATGCACAGACCCAAGAAATTGATTTGCCATTGTAAACTCAAGATTCATTCATGTCTGGAAAAATGCATGCATTTGCATTTCAATTTCAAATAGTAGAAAAAGAAATAGAAAGTATCCCTGGCCAGAACTGAACAGACCTAAAGTTCAAGTGCCATTTTAAGGACTTTATCTAACAGCTCTGGCTGTTCTCTAATTAAGGGCGTTTTCACATGGGATGGGAGTCCGTATTCGGGGACCATATTTGGTCATAATCCACTTATTTCGCGCCATGTGAACACAATCTGGACCATGCCAGGATACGGTATGAGAAACCTTCCTTGGAGGTCGTATCGGAGTCCAGGTACGAGTGGATACAGATCATGTGAACACAACCCGGACTCTGGCCGTACCCGAGACCAGACGCAGGCTCCAGGCGGAGGTGACGACACCGCAGACGCGAGTTGCCACGCGACCATAAACGGACCAAAACAACATAGCATCCTTGCTCTCCAGGCTTGAATTTGTGACCGGGTAAGTTGCTGATGAGCAAGGCTTCGTCTTCAGCATCCTGATTGGAACAGGCCATGTTCAGCAACAACGCTCTTCTTGCCTCCATTGTTGTTAGCAAGTTCTTCATTTGTTGTCTTTCTAGGTCGTCACTCGTTTTATGACGTCGGTACTTCTCACTTCATTGTTTGTTGGATAGCTACAGAATGTTTGTATACCGCCCCCTGCTGTTTTGGTCTAATCAGTCACTCGAGTAGTGTTGTTTTTGGCGGCCTGTTTTAATTTTAGTTTTAGTCCAGTCTCTGTGTCAAGCTGTCATTTTAGTTTTTATTAGTTTTAGTCATGTTCATACTCTTTTTAGTCTAGTCAAGTTTCAGTCAACTGAAAGTCTGAGCATTCTAGAGAGAGTATAACCTAACACCTTCTGTCAAAAAGTTTGATTGATGAGGTATGTGCTACGCAGCTGTGACCTTTGA
>JAPMNP010701362.1:0-10454 GCA_029874935.1 Atherina boyeri | reverse complement strand
AAGATTTCTCCAAACAGGTATGTTGTGTTTCTTCATGTCTGATGGAGAACTGAATGTGTGAACAGACTCAGAGATGTTATTGTGTGATGTCATAGTGTTCAACAGCTGATGTGTTCAGATTAAAGTTCACCAGCATGAAGACCAGAACTAGGTTGTAGATAATCTACAGACTGGGACCAGTTCTCATCTCAGGAGCTTCATGTCCAGGACCAGCTCTCTTTTCATCCATGTTTGTGTTTTTACTAAACTGTTTCAGACCAGAGAAGATTCACTCATGTAGTTTAAAGATGAATCATTTTATGGTCATGATCTTCTGCAGGGACTGGGTTAGTTCAGGTGAAGGAGGTCATCTCTACAGGCAGGATGTCAGTTAAAGGAGGTCATGGAGCTGGATGGTCTGACTGAGTCTCTTTCTGTTCTCTCAGAGTATCAGGCAGTGATGGTGGAGGTGACAGAAGGGGTGAAATCTGTACTGCTGCCCTTTGAAACCAGACGTCCCCTGCCTCAGAACATCACAGTGGAGTGGAAATCCAGAAACAAAGTGGTACATGTGAGGCAGAACAGAAAAGACTGGCCAGACATTCAGGACCAGGATTATCAAGGTCGCACAGAGATGCAGATGAAAGATAGAGACTTCAGCCTGACTCTGAGAGACCCCCACCTGACTGATGGAGGTATCTACATCTGCACCGTCTATAAAGATAAAAACGTTCTGATGCAGAAAGCAGTGATGCTGAATGTTACAGGTGAGTCCATCTGCTGTTTGTCCATAAATTCATCATGAAACAAACACAAACCATCATGAAAATGAGAGATATGCAGGGAAATGATGCATGTAACCCATTGTTTTCACCAAGTTGGACTCACGTGGTGACAGTGGATTATAAATGGCAGCTCCTGCTGCAGAAAGCATAACTCTTGTAGCTTATATCACTGAGCTTCTGTCCCTGATGTACTCAGCTGTGAATCAATCCAACACTAGAAATTAAAGCAGTTTAATAACACATCTAACAAAGGAAAACGCTGAGTGTTGCTCATGTTCTCTCCTCTCAGCCTATCAGATGGAAGAAGTGGTGGTCACTGTGGGGGAGAGATTTGTTCGACTTCCCTTTAAAATATCTCCTCACCTGCTGTCCGAGGACGTCATGGTGGAGTGGAACCGAGCTCATTCCACAAACATGAGGGTCCATGTGTATCCGAACAGTCAAAACCAGCCAGACATGCAGCACCGAGGTAGAACAGAGATGACTGAAGACCTGCTGGGAACCGGAGACCTCAGTCTGACCCTGAAGAAACCCCAACTGTATGATGATGGTGTCTATACCTGTTCTGTCTATGACAAGGATGGAGAGATCCTGAGAAAGAAAGTAGTCGTTCTAAGTGTTAAAGGTCAGTAAACATATTGCATAATGAATAATCCCACCATCACGCAAGCTGCATATGTACTCAGGTGCTGAATGGAGACCACTTACCTGAGTAAGTAATTTTGCCCACTCGAAGTTCATTGTATGAGGGAAAATGCGGAAGACCCTTACCATGTACAGAAAATCTCAATTCAGCCATTGTGTACATTTTCTAGTAATCTGTACATTTCCCAATGCCCTGATGCTAACCGTGTACATTAAGCCTTCTTCCGGCCACCGGCCGATTCTTTAACTACAGATATTCCCTGATGTTCCCCGATGCCCCCAAAACACAGAATTACACCCAAATACACGGGCCGCAGTGATTTTTCGAGCCCAGCGCAATTGCGGGATCTGGGCGTGCCCAGAAGGCCAAATGGGTTGATATATGTCCATTTCCCATTTAAGTTCCTTCCAGTGGTCATTTTGTCCACTTTACACCCCTTAACATGGGTGAGACCTGGAAAAATGACAAGTGTCAGAACCGGTCGAAAAAAGTAGGGCCTGTGCCAACAACTTTACCAGGTGGGGCCACAAGCCCCTGAAAATTTAAAAGTGAGTCTCAGAGGGTGAGAGGGAGACATCCTCCAAAAATGATCCCAATCCTAGAATGTCAAATGTTTAGCATTTTGCTGGGGAAAAGAGTCAACGATTGGCTTTTGCTGGCAGGGAGCCAAAAATTTAAGTTGCTCCAATGTTGGCACACTTTATTGGGTTGGGACAAGGACGAATCGGCTGAATTTTCAGCCAAACATTCCCCAGCGTTCAGGAGAAGGGGCCTGTCCAAAAACCTGCTCAAGTCCATGTCCATTTCCAATCTCTTTGCTTGGGGGAATAATACTTTGATCTCCTCCAACCAATTAAGACCATAACTCAAGCAAATTAAGTCAGAATGACCTCAAACTGAGACAGTGTGTTCAAGTGGACCTCTAAATCGGTGGGCATTAGGTCCGATGCTGAAATCTGTTCCTGTACAAAAGTAGCCCTGGAAGGGGGCCACGGACCAGGGCCTCGTAATCCTAAGAGAAGGCGTGGAAAAGTGGAGATTCACTAAATATGGGCGAGATTGTTTAATCTCTGTCCATTTCCAGTCCCTTAACACGGGATTTACCCTACCCTGAGATCCCCTTTCAGTTTGAACATTAATTGGACAGCCACTCGCTGGCCTTGCGCATCCCCAAGAAGTACGTCAGAGGCAAGTGGATGCTGGTGACACATGCACATGCGGCATGCTCCTGAGAAACTATGCACACGCCGTGCAGCAGCGCTCAGATAAAAATTTGGCTTAATCTGACCAAAAAGTCTAGTAAGGTGTCAGATTTGAACACCCCAACCCCCTTTTGACGGTTACAGTCAAAAAGAGCCAAAAATCTTTCTGGGAGCTTTCGGGCCCCGAGACTTTCAGAGATTGTGCCACACTACATGAGGCCCATGCCACAGAAATCTGGGGTCTCTAGATGTTATGGGGCCCCCATGGGGGTCAGATGAGCGTTAACATTGAAAGGACGGGAAATGTACAACGTGTCCACTTACCATTCCCTTGTATTACTGGGAGGCAGACTTTTGGGGGTCTCGACAGGTGGTAGGAGGTGCCTAGAGACTCCAAAATCGGACCAGTTGTTCTTCAGACAAAGGTCTACCATGCTGCAGTGGAACCATGTCCCAACTCCCTTTCTAGGCCTACTTACATCCAGGTTTACACTTGCATAATGATCAAGGATTTGCCATCGGACACCTCCCAACCTTGAGATGGTTTTTGTGGGCGTGGCTCATGGTAGGAGGGGCCTAGAGACCCCAAAATCGGGCCAGATGTTCATCAGTTATAGGCCTACCAGGCCAGACCTGACTTTTGTCCCAAATCTCTCTGTAGGCCTACCAATAGGTCTGTTTTACACTGAAGCCACAGGCCTTTGATGAGAGGGACTAGAAATGGACATGACCTTTGGGGGTCTTTGAGGGATTTTAGAGACCGGAGAAAGAGGCCTAGAGATGCCAAAATTGGGTCGGTCAATGTTTGGGTCATGCTCTAAAAGGCTGTAGTGGTCCCATGTCTCAAATGTCTTTAAGCACAAAGCAGTGTCCCAAAATACACTTGTTTCCATGCAAATGCATTGCAAATGGACACCAGTTGACACTTGGAAAATTCGTCAGTGTCAAGAGATTGCTATTGGACACCCCAGATACTTTAGATTGCTCCTGGCCATATCTCCCAAAGAAAAGGCCCTAGAGCCTAGCTGGCCTGACTGTATAGGGTCCCTGTTGACCCAGGAAGATGCCTGGATTACATTCAGCCCTGTAGCTGTCCTTAAAGTGGGGCAGGGTTCCTGTCCATTTGCCTTCCCCAAGGTCCAGTGTAAGGGGATTGCAAGTATACACTTTCTAAAACTTTCTCATCGCACTCAATGCGAATGGATTGCAAGTGGACAAGTTGTAATTTAATTTCTTCCAATGTTTTTGCCAAACAAAAGTAGCAGCTGAGCCACACACGACAGTTTCCTCATTTTTGCATATCCCCTTGATGTATGTCTGTAGTTACTCACAGCAACGGCCACGTCACTCGTGAGTTTCGTTTCTTCATCCTGCCTATGCTCCTTGAAGTAAAAACAAACCAAAAAAGCCAAATAAATTTCAGGCATGATTACTACAACTAGATTGAGTTATATTTTAACAAGGCTATTCAAAATGAATCTTTAATAGATAATTATCATGTAAAATGATCCTGGTCATGGTTGTCATATTTTCTTCATTCACCTTTTTAAAAAACAGCTACATAAAACTGACAAAAATCTCAAACCTCCTCATTGCTTTTACTATGTCATAGTTGATGTCAACACTTTAGATGTGGATCAAGGGAGTAGGTTTGATTTGAACTTGGTGGGGACACAAAATTGCTCCAAGGCAGTACTCTTAAAAGTTTTTTTAATTAGCAATTATAATTTTACGTCATGCAGATTTCATAGGTTAAAGTCACAAATGAAAGACAAGAGGGCAAATTCGAAAGCTTCTCATCTTTACTCTTAAGTGCAGAGCCGTAATGTAACTGTGCATCATGTCAATTAACAAACTAACAACAAAACTGGAAATACATAAATACAAAATTGTAAATAAACAAATGAAATGTAAATGTGTTTTGTCACTAACACTCAAATACAAGCATATTAGTGTCAACCGGTTGCTGCCACTTGATAGAGCCCAACATAAACCTACGCCGGTCTGTAACAGAAATAAATTGCTGACAGATTTCTGTGAGGTCAATATGGTCCAGTTTTCCTGATGGACATGGCAAAATACAAAATTGTTCAGTCTTTCAAAAAAACCTCATGAAAGTTCTGCTCACTACTTTTGCCATGTATCGTAGATCTGACACACACTATGGCAATTCTCATCCCTGGAACAGTTTCAGTCCTTTTTTGCAGAGATGTGCTCAGACACTCCAGTTCCTCTATCGCTTTTAATGCCAGACAAAGACCAAGTACACTTTTCCCTTACTCAAACTTCTCTTGCAGATCATTTGCTCTCAAGCAAGGCCTGTGACGATACCAAATTTTCCTGGATGATGAATTGTCCCAGAAATGATTGTGATAAACAATAATATTGCGATAAATTATTACATTGTCAATTTGAGGCCATTTCCACCTAATACAGGCCTAATAGCATAAAAAGGTAAATGAACCATTTCAAACACCAATAAACTTTAATTTCTTTAGAACATTTAACACTTGAAGTGGAAGACATTTAAATGAACTCAGTCTCTGTTAACCAAAAATGCACTTGGAAAATAAAATGAACAAATAACAACAATAGCTCTTAGTCTCTGCTTGCCAAATTTATCACAATATGATCGTTTATCGCAACAATTTCTGGGACAATTTATTGTCCTGGAAAATTTGGTATTGTGACAGGCCTAGCTGTAAATTTCCAGTCTCTTTTTCAGCTTCTCCTTCCCCCATCTCCTTCTTTTCTCCTCCAGCCTCACTGCTGTCTGTCACCTTACAAGAATATGTTGATGCATGACAAAAAGATTTGGGATGGAATGATCATAGAGTTTGATTGTAAAGTTATTGCCTAAGCAAAAAAGGCCTTTACTTTCGCGCTATCATTTCTAATTGTGTGTAGCTCTGTTATATAGCTTGCCTGCTTTGGTAGATTTGGTTTGACTACTTGTGTTCTCTTAAACTCTAGTGAAACTGTAAACCTGTGATTTTGTTGACCTATGTTTTTTTGAGGCCTAACAGTATGTGTATAGTTTGTAGGTCTGTTACCTGGAGGCAGGGCTAGTTATCCCTTTAAAAACGCAACGGCCGCAGGCAGCTGCCGGAAGTGCCCTGCTAGCATGATCCGGTTTAAAATAAAAACTATAATAGCTAGAGTGGTAATTTGTTTTAGCTGAAATCTAAGACTCTCGCCTTTCAGCACAAACCATCTGTATGAGTCGAGGACGTCATCACGTTGCGCTACGTGTAGTCCACTGCGGCCATATAGACTCACGGTGGCGCCAAGAAGCCACAGGAGAGTGGGCGCTTAATCAGAGATTGACTGGCTGATAAAGATCGAAGTAGAAAAACATTTCAGACTGTAGTTTCTAACGTAGCTATTTTAGATAGTATTACACTTAGTTTACAGTTGTTTTATCACAATTAGTCAGTAGTTTTACCAGTTAGTTGCTCGTTTTTACCACAAAAGAAATACTCGGCGGAGCAGCTGCTGGGAACTTCCTGTACGCACAGTAGCCTAGCTGCACAAGTTTTCTAATTAGACTTTCAATGTTTCATAACTTTTTGTTATATAGTTAATTCTAGAAATATAAAGCTCTTAAAAACATACTTCATGCAATGACAACACAGTAGAAAAGACATGCCCATCTATAGGCTATATTTGAGTTTTTCTTTGAATTGCAGATAAAATCAATAAATCAAAACGCCTTTTACTCTGCACTTAAACAGGAGCTTATCTCAGAAACTGAAAGAGATAAATTGTTGCAATGACTTGCATTGTGTAAATGATTCATTTCTTTATTTTTCTACATTTAGAGATGTTTTGGATCACACTGTTTTTTGTGTTTTAATTTGTAATATGTTCTGAATTTTTTTTTTTCTTTTTTAAATTTTTATCCCACTTTTTTGCCATTTTTCCACCCGGTGTTCCAATCTAAGTACAGTCCTGGGCATTGCTCTCCCTCTGCCGACCCCAGGAGGGTCCTGCACTGAGCTCAAGCCTCCTTCTTAACTTGAGGAGTGAGCAGGCCCTTCTTTTCACCCGACGGATGTATCGCGTGTAAAGTTCACGTTATTCCAGCCAGATCCTCCCCAAGGGAACACGGGGAGAACATGTAAATTCCACACAGAAAGGCTCTTTCACCAACCCCACCCAGGGTTTGGGGGCCGATTATGCGGAGGCACAAACACACCCTCAGCACCCACAGCATGCCTCTGAGGTGAGCTGCGTAACCAGCTGCGCCACCGTGCCCCTCAGTTTTTTTTTGTTGCTTGAGATGTTTACAGTTGGAGACGTTAGACAAGCTATGTTTTGACTGCTCTAGCTTTTAAGCATGGACGGACTACACTTGCGCAGGGCCCTGGGCCAGGTGTCCCCCCCACATCGGGATTCGGAAAACCAACGTTTTTGGTTAGGGTCATCTACGTAACAGAGTGGTATCGATTACTGTGTTCAATTGCCGTGTGTATGTATACGCACTCATTGCGGATCACCATGTCTTTTATAGGCCCATAGATGGCCTAGGTGACAGAGCCTCATTACGAATTTCAATAAGAGGCCTAATTGTTTTCCATCTAGGTGTTCAGCCCAACGACCTACTCAACGACAAATGTCCATAACAAAACATCTTACATAAAATGCAACAATGGGGATGCTGCCTGCACAGCCTTTATCATCAGCACCGGACAGAATGAAAACCAACACATATCCAATTCCTTGTTGAAAAGGAGGTCATATTTGCATCAATGATATTTTTATAAAATTATGCAGAATTGTTTGCACGGCTCACAGCCCAGCTTCTCCCGAGGGCCTCCTGGAAGTCAAAGACCCTGGGCCGTGGCCCAATTGGCCCAATGGGTAATCCATCCTTGCTTTTAAGAACAGATGGAATGACAGCAGGAATAGCCAATCACATCTAAATTAGCGAGAACCCAGCAACCAGTCAGGGTGCGATATTTAGGTTAGAGGCGGGATTTCTAATAGAAACCAACATTTAACCCTTTGTGTGCCAAAATCATTGACTAAACACTACGACAGCGGTTGTATAGATAGTGACTACACAGATTATATTTGTAGGGACATGTCCCTACCGTTCCTACACAATTCTATGCCCTGGCTGTGGACACAGTGATGTTCATGTTCAAAACACCCCTAACCCTAACACTGAAGAGCATGAAACATATGTCTGTGACAGCTGTCATCCAAGTGAAATTTTACTCTGTTTTCTCAGTCTGTCAGAGTGTGATGGTGTGGGTGAGAGAAGGGGAGGATTATATCCTGCTGCCCTTTAAAACCTCACCTCACCTGCTGTCTGACGCCGTCACCGTGGAGTGGAAACGTAGTGATACAAGACCAATGACGGTCCATGTGTGTCACAAAGATTTAAACCAGCCAGACACACAGGACCAGAAGTATAAAGGTCTCACAGAGATGAATGAAGACCCACTGGGCACTGCAGACCTCAGTCTGAGGCTGAAGGACCCCTGCCTGGAAGATGAGGGTGTCTACACCTGTACTGTCTACAACACAGACGGAGACATCCTGGTACAGAGGGTAGTCCTGCTCAGAGTATATGGTGAGTACCGTAAACACATCATAAAGGTCTGTAATTCAGACAGAATAACACACCTCTCTGTTTTTCTCTCAGTCTACACTCATCAGGTGGTAGAGGTAAAAGAAGGGGAAAACTCTGTGAAACTGCCCTTTAAAACCACAGCTCGGCTTCCTGTTGACGTCAGGGTTGAGTGGAGTCATGCTGACTTCAGACGTGTACATGTTTATCAGAACGGCCATAATCAGTCAGACCTCCAGGATCCAGGTTATCAGGGCTGTACAGAGATGGATGAAAACCCGCTGAGCACTGGAGACCTCAGTCTGATCCTGGAACACCCCAGACAGAATGACCGAGGTCTCTACACCTGCATCGTCTATGGCATGGATGGAAACATCCGGAGACAGAAAGTGGTTCTACTCAAGGTGAAAGGTTAGTGAGACACTTGATCAGATCTGCTTGATAAGTTTTAATATTCCAATACAATTTATCTATATAGTCTAAATTAAAAGAAAAAAAAACACATTGATTCTTCTGTTTGTATTTCACTGCTGTGAAGATGAAGCGAAAATATTTCATGTTTTCTCTCACCAGCTTCATTTATTACTCATATAAGGATGGGGGAATTAAAGGATGGTGATGTTATATTATGGGGGAGTTAATGATGATGATATTATCATCTCACAGCTGGTTGCAATCATTACTTTGTCAAAAATCTGCATCCATGAAAGACTCTGAGGATCAAAGACGTTCAAAAGATGGGGAAAAAAATTAACACATGAAACTCTCCATCAGTTGTTATCCGGGCCTCTTTCAAGTGTAGGGAAAGAATGGGGACAATAGAAATTAAGTTGAAGAGATTGTTTTTGCTTCATTTTGTCTGTAATTAACATTTTTTATATTGTCCCGATTTCTCCCAATTACTAATGAGTTCCGATTCTTCCAGTTAAAGACTAAATATGTATTATCAACAAAAGTGTTCAGTGTGAAGCTGAACACATCAGGACAGGGGTCAGGTAGTTCGGGTTCTCCAGGTGATATTTAGCAGGACCACTCAGTAATTGCTCCAATATTGCCTTTTGTTTTTACATCTCAAGAAATGTCGAAATGGATTCAGGAGTGAGCAAACAATGTGAGTTGTCACATGTTGATGAAACAATCACTTTCATTCACATCAAATGCCAAAAGCCAATTAAAATTAGGGATATGACTATTTAAAAAAATGTATCTAATATATTAATTGCATTATAATTGCAAAATAACAGTTGCCCCAAAAGGCTTTTTTTTTTTTTTAAACTTACATGGATTGTAGTGGATGACTGAATCGAATAATAGACACAGACATTAATATTAAAAGCTCAAGCTCTATTAATGGATGGTTTTGATTGCATTTTATTTGGTCTCATTAAGAGTCTACAACATGTTCCAGTACTTTCAACTTTTTTAATGCATTTTTCCACACTATTCATTAATGGACATTGATTTCTGACAGTAAGCCAGAGTGGGATCAGCCAGTAGCAGGTTCATTTTCAGTCATGGAGCATAGAACATATCCTGCTCTGCTGCAGATGGAAGCTGGGACTAGTGAGTGCTTTGAGATGGGGGAGAGGCCTGCAGCAGCACCCGCATTGAGAGGCAGCAAACAATATGTGCTTTCATGTCAGTCTCCTAAAGTTATTTATAACAGAGTAAATAACTGGGTCAATGGAACACTACTCATAAAGACAAGGACAACCCCGACAGTAATCCTCGCCCCATCATGGATGGAGCTCCTCATTGAGTATGAAATAACCAAACCAAAACTGACTTTCTTCTTGTTCTTTCAGCCTTGGGAAGCAGAACAATGTTCTGACGTCTCATTGATTATATTATATAAGATAATATCTTTGTACTCCTACTAACTTCTTGTCTCCTTTGTTTAGGGAACATCATTACACGTCTGAGACGATATCTGAACATGAGGCGCAGAAACAATCCAGCTACTGATTCTGAGTAATGTTCACTTCCTCACTGCTCATACATTGTCAATGCTGAGAAGCGTTGTGTGAAAATGGTGGTCTGTTCTGGACTACACCACATCGGTGTTCCCTGCCGAGGACCACAGCAGGAACCAAATTGTAATGAGTGGTACTTGCCACCAGGGGGCAACTAAATCAGTGGTTCCTGCATAAGAACAGTGTAATGAGTGGTCCGTTCGACTGGGAGACATTTAATTATATAATGCTGCATATTTCATATTTGATACATACAGTTTCTGAAACCTTTTGCATATAAAACCTTTTTTT
>JAPMNP010701344.1:0-12981 GCA_029874935.1 Atherina boyeri | reverse complement strand
TGAACAGGGAGGCGCCGGACCGCGCGTGGCGCGCCGCGACGCTGCCGTTCCGCGTCCAGTGTGAACCAGGCGTAAGACTTTTGAATCAGGAGTGTGATGAAATGAAATAAAAATGATCAAGTCATACTGATTTAGTGCATGTGGATTATACAAGATTATGTAATAGTAAAATATTTAAAATAAAAAAAGGCCTCAAAAGTGCCCACTGGGAATTATGCACAGTCTCAAAGTTCAACAGTGTTACCCCGCTCAATGGCTTCACTTGTTAAGTCATAATTGAGCTTAAACATGTCATACAACATCCCATTTAGCTAAAAAGAAAAAATCAGGATGATTTTATATCTAATATAGTTTTCTTGGACTTAAAGAATTTGATGCACATTACTAGACACATGAACAGTGACTGCTGTCACCTTCTGAATGCTCATCTCTTCTACAGACCTACCGCTGTTGCTATTTTCATCCCACCCAGTGAACGGGCTAATCCACTGTCGGAGGATTTGTGAGCTGTAGTACTCAGTAATTGTGCAGTGGCAAAATGAGTGTGGCTTAATTGGAGCAAAGACTTAATGAGGGCCCCTTGAGGATTATCATCTGTGGCTTAGAAATGGCCCAGGTAGTGGAAGACATGGTCAAAAGGATCAGCTCACGGCTTGCCAAATTAGAGTGACAGTACTGAGCTGCAATTGCGCTAGTATCTTATTTTTTTTTTTTTTAATTTCTGTCTTAATTTATTTTCAGGAGGGTCTTTGGAGGGAGATGAACTAATATGAAAATCTCTGTGGAAAATATGGTTGCTAACCCAACAGTATCCTGTCACAGCCGGAGGAAAGTTAAGCAGCCTTTACTTATTCATTTTACCCTATGTGATCTCAGTACCAAAAATGCTTCGACAACAAATAATTGCCAAATAGAGTAATTTTAAGAGTTTTGTGTTTTTATGACAAACTGCTATAAGTGCAAATTAAAAAGAACAAAAAAGGGGGTGTAGGGGGATTACAGTGAAATATTAAGTTATCTCAGTTTCACTTCACTGAAAATAATAGTGCAACTCATCACATTTGATTAGCCACAGTCACATCGTCAACTATATTTATAAGTGATTCATCTGCCAATTATTTTATGGATGAATTGATCTTAATTAATGACAAAATAACACATACAATTATTCAATAATGGAACAACAGACAGTTTTTGCTTTTTTGCTGTTACAAAAGGTAACAAAAAAATTGACTAAATCACAAATTATTTCATTATTCCAAAAATTATGTTACCTATGGAGAAACATAGAGACATTTGGCAAGCCCCACCAGGGCTGAGAATTGAAGTGGGCCCTTCTCTAGCCCTCCAATCAGTTTATTTTCTCCGGAGAGCCTGTCTCCACTTGACACTTGCAGATCAGATATGACTGACCAAGATAAATGGTTAGGCTCTGAAGTCAGATCAATTCAATCTCGCGACTGTCCTCGCCAGGAACAAAAGGCCACGCTGTCAACAAGACTTAACTCAGTTCAGTTCTTATTCAATGTCATTTTGCCCTTTTTTTACGTAAATATCAGAAACTGTGAATATCTTGTTTTTATAATGTCTATCGTTAGCTCTTTAAATTTGTTTGCTTTTTGTTGTTTCCATATTTTCTCTCTTTCTCTCTGTTTCTTCAGCAGCAGCCCATAAGTCCCTTATTTGTGATAAAAAAAAAATCCTTTCAATCACAGGCTTGTTTTCTTAAGCCAATGCACTACATCAGTGTTTTCCTGTAGGATTTATCACCAAGCCACATCCTCTAACATGAGTTATTTCATATTTCTGTTTAGCAGGTTTCAGGGTCTGAACACAGCCAGACTCAAAACAAGACTGCCATTATTACTTGCAATAGTGTTACTCAGCCTGAAGCAGCAGTTTTATGATGTGGGAAGACATAGAGGGCATGTTTATGCATTAAATTAAGCTGATGACTGAAACGTGACAACAGAAGCTTTTAGGCCTTGTTACATTGATCCAAAGTTCAATTAAAGTGCATGCACCATAAGGAACACTAATGATGGTAAGTGCCAGTGTATAAAAGTGTTCTGCCACAGAATGGATTGACCACAATTTTCACTACTAAACATTAGAACTAAATTTATTTGTGAATGCAGGTTCAATGGATATATAAGTTGGAATATTGACACATTTTAAGGTTATTCCCACATTAGTTATATTTCTGGGTATTTTAATAGCATAACGCTAACTTACTGTGTTATGTTTTACTTCCCAAAGAAAGTCTTTGCAGCTCTTCTGCTAAATTTGGAAGAAAAATTAAACCCAACAACAATAGTAAAAAAAAAAGCTCTTCTCTTATATAAAGCTACATTTTTGTTTGCCTTTCCTATCCAAGTAGCATGCGCTAAATTTGAGATCATAACTCCTGATGTATCAAGTGCTTTGGTGTCGTTTCAGTCAGGTATCTTCAGATCTTTGTGACCTGAAGCCACTCTTTCAGCTTGAAAGACAAAAAAGTGCTGCTTGTAAAGTGAGCGAGGAGCCTCTGTCTACAGGCATCTCTAACATGATGAAAACCCAAGCAGATATTTTTGTTATAAAAACAAAAATTAGGCAGATAGTTTAAGCTGTGTGGTTACATTTGTGCGTTCATACTGTACTTCCTGTGCAACATCTGAGCTCCTGCTGTGTAGTAATGTTAATATTTCAGAAGTGAAACTTACTTTTCAGAATGAATACTGCAGCAAGTACAGCATACCTCAAGCACTGGTTAGCGCTTGCAATGACCAATGAGTCGAGCATGATCATGGTTTTTGGTTCTTGTTATAGGAAGTCTAATTTTTGGAGAAATGAAGTGAGTATACAGTACTGACTGCCATTAAAAAACAGCTATGACCCATAAGGACATTGGCACAAGCGTCAAACACATGCTTGATCAATTTGATAATAGGGTGCTCAAATCAAATGTTTGTGCTTTTTTTATTTTTTCTATTTATTTTCCATCAGCTGTTCTCAAAGACTTAACATGACAAGGCAACTATAGGTTGCTCCAATCATCCTGGAAAGCCTGCTGCCAAACAAATCTAAGATAATCAGATGCTTCTCTTATAGAAAAGAAAATACCCAAAAGGAGAGCACAGTGCTCTATATTTTATCAGATTTTTGTTTGTTTGTTTGCACGGTAAATAAAATATATTACAAATAAGATGTTTTATGTTACTAATACAGTAGCAGGCAGAAATACCAACTTACTATACAGTGAGAGTTTTCCAGACAGTGTAAATCACCTTCAAGTCCATGTTCCAGCCTCCACCGCATATTGCCTAGAGTAGATTTATGAAAAGCTTGAACAAGCTCCCTATTCTCCTTTTTATCTGTCCTTCTTTAAAAAGGAAGACAAAATACGAGAAAAAAACATACGTTTTGTCCCCCAAGAGAAAATAGAATGAAAACATTTCTGAGGAAATATGAATTATTAGTTTCAAATTTGACCAAAATGCCAAAGATATCAGAAACTTCAAGGTCAGATATGCACCTTTGAAGGCAATTCTGTGCACAGAAAAGATTGCATGGAATAAACAAAGTAAACCAAGTAAACAAAGCGTCAGTACTTTAAACAGATTGATAAATAAATGCACAATACACTAACAATAACAAAATAAAAACAAAAAATGAAGGAATTTGCATTTAGATGTTACAGAAACTAGAACTATACATTTGTTCCAAAGGCTGTACTGGATGTTAACAACTCATGAAAAAACACTTTTTGGAAAATAACACAAAAGAAAAAAAAAAGAAGACTGGAACAAGAAAATACTTATGTGGTTGCCCTCATGCTGAGAGCACAGTGGCCAGCACAGCATAATGCTGCGCGAGTACTTTCCCAAACAAAGGTTTATTGCTTCATTGCTTGTAGCACACAGTGCCTGAGTCAGACTCCTACTGTGTCTCAACCTTGTTATATGAGGTCAGTTCTGGACAATTTTCAGAGATAAAACTAAAGTAAGACCCCCCCGCCCTCCCATTCTTACATGCCTACAATAACAATTGCAAAATGCAGTGTCAGAGTGATTCAGTTCTGCTAATTAAACAAAACACGCTCACACCCATTCCATCATAAAAGAAAATCAACAGACCTTTAGATTTGAGGCTGAAAACACAATTTTAGAGAAAGGATTCAGCTGTATCCCATCAGTAAGACAACAATGTTCATGCAAATGTATTTTTTCAGGGAACTGGTGAAACAGTTATGTGGTTCCATATCATCTCTGGAAAATAAGCTCAAACTTTGTGTTTATAAATATGAAACAGTCAAGATACATGTATTATGGATTCCAAGTGAACACCGCCTACTAAACACGGTTATGTTTTTAAAAACAACTCTATACAGGAGACACTGCTTTGTAAAATAGTCTAATAAACACCAGTGTGACTAAGCATAACCGGTATGAAGACTGACAGGTAGATAATCTTACTTTCTGTTTGTTTACGTTGTTAAAAACTGCAGCAATTTTTGTCAGTGTCTCGGACTGACAGCCATTAGTCTACAACATAATGAAGGAAAAGCATGCATGACTGTTGCAAACAATGTGCCGTTCTAAATAATGAGTAGCAAATCTAGATTGGAATTCACATAGTGTCTATGGTTGGGTGCAAGTGATTGAAAACAGAGCTGCTTATTGCTTGGCACCGAGCTATTGTCAGTCGTGCTGTCATTGTCATTTAATTAGTTACTTAATTAATAACACATTTGAAGTGAACAAACAACAAGAGGCAAGGCTTAGTACTTGTGCTACATGACATGCAGTGACATAATTAAATGTATGGAAATAAACTATCACATCTCCATCGGGTTTTATCGTGTCTTGTCATTACCTTTTTGCAGTATTTATCTTTAGAGAGTAAACACAACTTCCGTGCAGTCGTCCTTGAAACTTTCCTTTTTTTCCACATGCATATTTTATCCAGCACATGTAGCTATGAGAAATGATCCAAAACTGTTGGCCTGAAGCCCCACACCACACAGGCACATGGGTGACGGGAGACTCAAGGAGCCCTGATGTGATAACACATGCCATCAAATCCACAGTTAATTGGACACTTTCTTCACAACAGGCCTGTGGTAAAGAGCAGTGAGCAAATAACAAGCTTAAGAGAGGGTACCAGAATGAACAAGAGGAAACAGCTGAGATAACAGAACCAATAGCAGATGCACTGTCCTCTGCGTTATGTTTAGAACAACAACTCTTCTTTGACGGCATAATCCTCTGCATTCTGCTCAACTGATTAGCCTTCCCATGCTAAACAGCTGGTATCTTACCGCAATTTGCCTGGCTTGGAAATGTAAGGCAGAATCATGTCTGCTGCATTCTTCATGCCAAATGGACATTTGTATGCAAAGATAAATGGTTAGTAGCCAGGTACTGAGTGGGGGTAGCACATGATCAGAAAGGATTTCATGGAAGAAGATAGAAAGGAAAAGATTTATGGAAATGTAGCTATGCATTGTGCCGGATGTTTCAGTTTTCACGAGCCAGTCCACATGAGGCTGGATTTAGAAAGATACGGTACAGCTCACAGTAAGTGCTAATTCCTTTTGAAGTAAACAGGGCGACAGGACAAGTTAACTATTTAATGTCCAATCAATTCCACTGGAGCTCCATTTGAAGATTGTTTGATTGTTTTATTCTCATATTTGTCTGCATTTTATTTAAAATGGCAGGTTTAATGAATGGGACTACCGATTGAAATTAGCTGTTAAAGATATTTGCAACAAAACTGTTGTTTTGTTCAATGAAAAAACAATAAACAAACAAAAAAAAACCTTCCATATATAGTTTTTTCTCTAATCATGCTGCCTGTGATTTATTCCATACAGTTTCAGTGGCACAAATACATGTCTGTGATTGCAGAAAATTAAATTAATTCCAGTGGGAGCACAAATACATCAGTCCAGATGCATAAAAAAAAGTAGTCCAGGGTGATTTAAAGCAATGGGTACAATTTTCTTTAAGACATAACAACAGAAACATAATGACTTATAGAGTCATCTTGTGTTAATGCAGAATCTATCAACAAGTAAACACATATACAATTTGTTTGTTGGAAGATAAATAATACTCAGATGGGTTGTGCATTATTCGTTTATCAAATAAAAATCAGCATTTCACATCACAGGATGAAGTATTAAGGTTCTTGTTTTTGTGGCTACGCATGTTTCATGATGAGCTTCAATCCATAGTTCCAAACCTTGTCATGGTAAAGGTTAAATCACTCTGTGACTTCAGCGCTGATAAACTGTAAATGTCACAGCCCTAGGTCGATGCACCCTCCCTGTCGTAGTGTGACTAACTCATTCTGATTCTGTATGCAAACTGGCGAGTAAATGTCCCTGACCAAAACTGGTGCCTTCATTTGTTTACTTGTAGACAATTCTTATAACCCCATAAGTCTTATAACCCTTCCAATGTGGTTTTAAGAGCTATTTGGATGGCTATATGACCACTTCTCCATGATCCCAGAAGAATATGCATACCTACCTTAAACACAACAATAAGGAAGTCAAAAAGTTATAAAGCTTCTAAGTCATTTATAAAGTATGGTTTTCAATTCCTTTTACTCAAAATGTAAAACCTTATTCTCGAAAATTGTATAGCTAGGTAAGCAAATCAGTATTCTTATAATTTTTGTCAATGTGTCCCATTATTCATCGTAATCCTGGACAATTCCCATTATGCAAATTGTTTTGGATATCTTTTGTATCTTTGACTGAAATCAGGAGATCAATGCTTTGTGCTTTTCCTGGAAGGCTCCTGTGGATCACAGTCCTGTATTACCAAGTGCTTCACTCTCAAACCAGCCAGTTTGCATTTTCCCATCAGACTTCAAGGTATACGGAGGATTTATGTTCCCCAGCCAGTCCACAAAATATCAACATTCAGAATGTGTCGGCACAACAATGGACTTCAGCTCAAGTTTGCATCATTGGGTTGCAGGCTACTAATGCAAAGTAATCAGCAAGAAGTTTCTGCTGGAAATGAGAGGAAGAGAAATGTTTAGTCTGCACATAAAGGCTTCACTTCTTGTTACCTCTTTCACAGACCATTACACATGATGAATTTACAATCGAGATGCCACTAACATTGTATGAAATAAACATCTTATGGTTTTAAAATGGTAGAAATAATGTGCTTGTTTTAAAACCCTCTGTCCCAGGGCTACGTACTTATCTCTGAATTTGTATAAGAAGACACATTAAGAACCTTAGCTTTATCCAGCACATCATCACTCCTATCTTTACATTAAGAGTGAAATTGTCAGTAACAATATGGTACATCCTCACAAACACATTTATTCGGTGGGCAATCTATCCCTGTCCTACAAAACATATCACTGCAAAATTAATCAAGTATTTGTATTCTTTTTTTTTCTTTGCCATTTGAATCTGCAGCATTATTCTCAACTCAGAGCTTGTTTTCTGAAAATGTCAACGGTTACTTGACAGTTATAATTCGATGAATATCGAATACATATTTTTCCAAGTGACATCCCAATTTGTTTCTTACATTGCATAAAAAAGAAGGGAAAAAAGTCTTCCAAAACAAGTCATTACAGTCATTTAAGATGACATTTGCATGCGTGACTTTGCCACCACAGTCACACAAACATCTCCGTGCTGGCAATAATATTCGCTTAACCCAACTTCCCTTGCAAATGTTCTTTAACCCTGCCCATCTGTGTAACAGCTGAGTGATTATACGTGTGTATTATTATCATTCCTTTCATACCAAACCCTGCTGTTTTTAAAGCACTGTGGCCTCAGGAAACTAACATTTATTATTTTAATCTGTTTGCTGAATGTTGCTTTCATTTCATGGGGAGACAAAATGAGTCAGGCTTATGAATGAATAATTTCACTGTTGCCTTAACAAAAGTTGAGAGAAGCCATTTGAGTGATGTGATGAAATCTAGGTGCAATATGTAACACTTTAACCCGTGTTTGAAGAATTAATTCCCCTTTATTTCATGATCTATAAACTCACTGTTAATATAAAAAATGCATTATGTCTCTGGTTAAAAATGTGAAGATTTCATGTAATTTACAGGTTTTACATGTCTTTATAACAGTGCTGTACAACCTTCCCTTTCTTCAGCATATGTTATCTAAAAGGACAGCCCAATCAAATCATCCCAGCTCAAACATTCATCTCAAAGATAAAGATCTCTTTGGTGTTAGCAGAAATGTCAGACGTTATCTGCATCCTTTTTAATTGATTTTTTTCTGTCTTCTATCTAGACAGGTATGTCTTAGGCTGCACTATTGGCACAGTGTACTTTTTGCCATTAATGAAAGCTGCCGGTGTCACTCAAGGTTGTGCATTGGGAGGTCAACAAGACACAAAATGAATCCACTGGTCCATATCTGCTAAATACATTAGAAACAATCTTTATTCCAATTTCCCTCAACCTACTTGGAATTCAATTAGCTTATCACCACAGGCAATGTTAGCTGGCTCCTGGGTCACTCATTTTGTCACTTCTTTGATATCCAACAACCCTTGTATTCTGTTGGTGTAACGTGTTAAAAGAGATTTTTTTTTTTTTGAAAATTCGGTTATACTAAATTTATAGACTTCCCATTGTATCTTAAAGAAGAAAGGAAAGCAAAACTTGTAGTCTTGATGCTCCTCTGCTAGAAGCATGGAACCACCAGGGCAAACATTTCTTTATATTTACAGATTGAATCTAAAATGCACTTTTATGAGACAGCTGGCATTATCAATTAAAATATAGTTTTTCTTAAATTATTCTGACAATAGGCGCAAGGAAATAGTAGACCTTCCATGATGTATGACGCCCCTTTTATCTACTTCTACTCTTTTAATGCCATAATTGCATCTCATTAATTGTGTTTTTCTCTTGTGGTTTGTGCCTTTTTTCTGTTGTTCCCACTCCGCATGTGGTCATGGCAGATGGTAGGCTCCCTGCGTCTGGTACTATAGGTTTCTTCCAGTTAGAGTTAGTGAAATGGACATTTTCTCTCTCTACTGTAACCAAGTACTTGCTTAGAGGGAGACATTGCCTTTGTGGGTTTAAATAAAGAGTCAGAGTAATGTTTTTTGTCTTGCATTATAACTATATTGCAAAAACTGAATTTAATCAAACTTGTAAATGTAATTTCATGTTTCATTGAGAAAGAAGTTCGAACATTATGATTTGTATTCAAATTTTTAAAAAGACATGTGAAAGCCAATACATTCTGCACAATGACATATTTACACTGGACTCTGGGACTTGTGTGAAAGACCTGTCCCCACATTAAAAATGTATTCTAATGAATGGAAATACTGTACTTAATACATGAAAATAATGTGTACTGTGGAATCATGATGCATTATGGTTGCATCACCACAATATTACAGTTGCTACAGAACATTTATCACAGTCTCACTTTGTTCTCTCTGTGACAGTTCTGACAGAATAGCGGTTAATATGTTGTGAATTGTTTTATTCTGTTGTTGTTTGTTTTTTCTTAATAATACCTCTGTAGAAATTACATGGCATAACGGTTTATCCTGAAGGAGCGAGAAATCTCAGCTAAAACAAAGCAAACGTGCATGATAGGTGTGGTTCCTTTGACTCTGTTGACAGATCAGCCGTGTCGTCTGCAAAAGTCAGTGTGACACTAGTCGGAAGCCCTTTCAGTTATGCACTTCTTTTCAATAATCTGGCTGTGACTGAATGTGACGGTGTTGTGTGTGAATTACCCCTTCTGCTTCTCTGTAACACTTTTTGACGGCATTTTAACTGCAACTGGCCCAGTAACATAAACATATCTCAACAAAGAACAAGTCTGAGCCTTTAAAGTCATAATAACAAACAAACGAAGTTACTTTGGCTTCTAATCAGCTGTTCAGATGCATCCAGCAGATAATGCTGTTAAATCAAAATGAACAACAGGCCTGTTCAAACGTTCCTCCTCAATTTGTTCCTAATTCTACAGTAGTTACTGTACCTTCAGAATGAAGATGTTTTTCAAAGCGTGTGGGCCGATGGAAAGAAAAGTTTTTATCCTGGGGCTGTAGCATCTTTTCCACGTCTGACCAATACTTCCAACTGCTCTTATATGTGCTCTGTTTTTGTTGAAGAATTTTTATTAGATAAAAAATACTGATATAAAAAAACAACTCAATGAATACTTTGGAGCTGCATTCTTCGAGTGCTACAAACTTTCACTATCTATTTTTTTATTGTTGTGTTTCCATTTAGGAATGTAAACACATTGCCTTAATTATTTGGGATTGTTGTTCTTTATCTTTACAAATATTTGTCAAATAGTTCAAAGTTAGTGTTTGACAGAGCCATTTACCAACACATTCCATTTCAAAGACTTTTGTGCCAAAATAAAGCAGGGAATTTCAGTGACAAACACTAAAATGCTAAATATTAAAGCAAGCAGCAAATTAGAAGATGAAATCTACAGTATGTGAACAATAAGACAGAGGAAAGGAAAAACTAAACTAAATATTGGTGAAATTGCGGTTACATTATAAGCAGACCAAACACAGATACTAAAAGGTTTTCCTGTATAAGACTAACTTTTCTAGATCTACTGTTCCGAATTGCTGCATGTGTATGGGATTTAAAATTTACAAAACTTAACAAGTACAGTGTATTTTAAGGTTAAATGGACCCTTGACAGAACATTTGCCTTCCCAGTAAGTTAGATAATTAAACTAATTTCCTCCCCTCAGGTCACAGGAGATGCTGCTATCCTATTAACACCGAAGGTGTCCTCCAGCAGCTGGGAGTGTGTTGATAATATTTCCATTCAACACAGAACCATAGATAATAAGCAGCTAGTGTCGTTAATTTTTTGAGTTTGAACCACAATCATAAGTTTTTCACACATGCAATAAATCAGTTTCTTTTTTCTTACAGACTGAATTTAATTGCCAGGAGATTTTTCATGTGCTGCTTCCTTTACCATTGATATCTAAAGACAATTTTTATCAATGGCAAATTACAATATACAGCTGAATTAATGCTTATTTGGACTTCATAAGTACTCACATTTCAAATACGTAGTTTAGTACCATTCAGAGGATACCAGTAAGCACAGCATATTGTACTTGCTGTTAACACTTGTAGGTTGACATATACGGATATTGAAGCTGACAGTTCATATTTATAGAGCATCAGTTTATCCAGCATCAACAGACTACTTGCCAATAAAACATGCTTGTGTACACAAAATCAGGCAAAAGATAAATGGGCATGTATATGTAGGCAATAATCCCTGGGATAATGTCTTTCATTCATTTGTTTGAAATCATTTGTTTTTATTTCAATTACATTCGAAATGATGATTTAAGCATAAAGCTACCAGAGCAAAGTGAGAATATGCATTTGTGAGAGTAAAATTGTGTAAAACAAAGGAAGATGTTGCCTACAGGGCGATCTATGACAGTTTTTCGAGCAGTCCCTTTTGGTGGATAGGAGGTCAACACTTTCCATTAGACATAAAATGAAAAGCTATTTACGCAAATTTGAGTATGACCCTAGAGACAAAAAAGGGCAACTGCCATGATTCAGCTAATCAAATGCCCTCACATAAAACTCTGGATGGAGCTAAAAAGAGACAGAAATGAATGCTGAAGACTCTTTACTACAGTATGTTCCAAAACAATGGGTATATATTTAAGCAAACATTGATATGTAAATCATTTACAATTTGATATAAAAAAGATAAATAATAAGCAACATGATTAATCACATGCGTGTTCTCTTATAGCTTCCCCAGACCATCAATAACGCCCACTATTCTCAATTAGAAATATATATGTTCTGAAAACAGCATCTTCAAAAGCTTAATATGAAACCCAAATTAATATTGTCTGATCTGCCAGAATGATAAGGGTTCAACTAATTCTGTCTAGTTGGTCAAGAATGAAGGAAGGATAATTAAAGATATGTTGGTGGGATTTTCCTAAAGCCACAAATTAACTTTTTTCTAACAAATAATTAGTTTGCCGTTGACAAACCTTTGGCACTGGCTGCAATGCTGATATCATTGTTTACACTTGCTTGCAAACTTTGTATTTAGAAATGTTAAAATTATGAATCCTGCAAACACTAATCAATCACACTTTTGCAACCATTAACAGAAATCATGGTAACACTTGAGAAAGTCATAGTACGTGCATGATAAGAGAACCTAGAAAATCCTCAGAAATGTAATCGTTGAGCTTGTTTTTTGTCCTTCGGATGGTCAAGTGCTGAATTGCATTTTCCAGACATATTAAGTTCATTTCTATGTGAAGAAGGCCAGAAAGGTTATGGTAGCTTCATGGTTAAAAAGGGGACTGTGCAGCTAGAGGATCCAGGTTTATGTCTCTGGACTGGAAACAAAGCTGAAGTCCTGCAGGCCCCTGGCCAGGGCCCATAACACCACTCCTCTCCCAATTACTTATGGCAGCCTACAACCCTTCAGTAAGGGCATTTTCATATGGGATTCAAATCCGTATTCAGGTACGGTATTTGGTCAAAATCCACTTATTTCATACCATGTGAACACAATCTGGACCGTGCCAGGATACGGCCCGAGAAACCTTCCTTGGAGGTCGTATTGGAGTCCAGGTATGAGTGGATACGGATCATGTGAACACAAGCCGGACTATGGCGGTCCTCAAGACCAGTTGCAGGCTCCAGGCAGACGTGACGACACCGTCGACGCAAGTCACCACGCGACCATAAACAGACCAAAACAACGCTGCATACTTGCTCTACGGGCTCAAATTCGTGACCGGTTAACTCGCTGGATGAGCAGGGCATCGTCTTCAACAATCTAATTCGAACGGGCCATCATGTTGAGTAACAACTCTCGTTTCCTCCATTATTGCTAATGAGTTCTTCGTTTGTTATCATTCTAGGCCGTCGCTCGTTTTATGACGTCGGTACCTCTCACTCTCTTGTTTGTTGGATAGCTACAGAATGTTT
>JAPMNP010701333.1:0-13946 GCA_029874935.1 Atherina boyeri | reverse complement strand
GGAGGGGAAAAGGTAAAAATGAAATAAAAACTAAACTATAATGAAAAATCCAAAACTATTATAACCTTGCTCTGAACCGGCCTCTAGTGGATGTATTGGCTAACAACCATGCCAATGTAAAGAACACATGGCAGGGTGAGCATAAAGGTAGCATAAACAAGACCTTATGCAGTTGTAAATACTTCCACATTTGTTATGAATTGTGTGATATAAAGTAAATAAACCAGTTAGTGTTAATCATGTTTAATCTTCACCTTCTCTGTACCGTATTTGACATTTAAACAGTAGTATTTTAATATAAGAACAGAGTTTGTGTCAGGTTAAAACTGTTAGTAAATCTGCCCCTAGTGCTGACTGCAGGACATCACAGTGATACTCGTTAGATCACAGAGCTTCCCAGCCATTCTGTGATTCTTTATTCTTTTTATGTCTTTTCTTTTTTTCATTGTATACTTTAGGCTGCAGGGAAACGGCATAGAGATTTCTAAACTGATTGCATGAAAAACAGTAAACAGAAGAAATGCAGACAGTTGTGTATTACTTATTATTTACAGAGATGAAGTCATGGCAGGGCAGTGAGTATAACCAGACTATTAAAAGTTATGATCCTTATGACTTCATTTCTGGTTGGTCTGGTGACAAGTATGTTTACTGGTGGCAACAGAAAGTGCAGTTTGATGCGGCTAAAGCCAACAGCAGAGCATTCCCTTTGTTAGAAAATAAACAGAAGAGCAGCTGGTGTATCTGTTGACTGTGGTACTAAACAAAGTCATACTTTTGTAATAAAGTCAGTCAGTTTTTTTCCGCAAGTGACCACAGTCTGATTTCATGCTGCAGTTGTGCCGTGCGCAGCTTCAGCTTTCCACACGATAGCAAGACAGAGAGGCCCAGGAGTTTGTGCAGACATTCATGTAACGCCCCACTGCTGCTGCTTTTTCTGATTAATCCTTCCAGTAATTATATAATTAATTTTTATATTTAAAACAGATCTGCTGACAAAAACGGAGTGCAGGAAGGGAGCCATGTTTTTTTTCTAGATAGATTTTTTTTTAATTAAGAAATTAATAAATGAATAAAACTCTGAAGTTGCACATCTTGATGCACAACTAAAAATTATGCAAGTATAGGATAACATGCAAAACTAATACCACCTGGAAAACCTTAGTTACATACTCCACACAGTCCATTTCCTCTTTGGTCTTCATGATGTAGAAGTAGAGGACTTTTTGTGTCATTCTGAGCTGAAATCCCGCGTGCTTCCATTTCTAACCTTTGTCTAAAACGAATAGGAAGTCGAGACCTGATGACTTGAATTTTCTGTCTTAGTTTTGTCTTTCATAGGAAATGGATTTGTTTTTTACGGATAAATTCTTTTCTTTTATGATTTATTTATAATCAGTCAAGTATTTCTTTTAAACCCTCTTTTTGTTCTAATCTGTACTGTTAAAATGTTCTGTGCTTGATTGAGGGGTGTTTATGATTGCATCTGAACCCTCTGCAGCTCAAACCCTTTCTCTCCCTTCCCTCTTTTCCCTTCCTCACTCGTGGTCTTCACCCTCAAAATTGCCCCCTACCTGGCCCCTCCCAATTACTGCACCACCAGGAGGGGAGAGAGACAGACCTGGGTCTTAGTAAATTTATTTTTGCTCCTTATTAGATTGCTTGGAAAATAAATTTTACAAAATTGGCATGCAGTTCCAGATTAAAGATCCATTTCGTGTTACGGAATGATTGGAAATATCTGACGTGTGCAGAAATTCAGGGGATTTTAAAGAATAGATTGATTAACATGCAGGTTATGTTGGACCCAGTTCTGGTTACGGCCCTTTGAGCTGTAAAGAGGTCTCAGAACTTGCTGCTGGTTACCCAAAAGCATCTTATAGCCACAGAAGAGCAAAACTTGTTTAAAGATATTTATTTTCTCAGGCTATATGAACTTGTTCTGCTCTATCAACCAAGTTTTACTCTTTTTTTTTTTTAATAGGGATAGATGTTTTGTGACTTATTTTGTCAGCCATGCAACATGCAGCTGACATCAAATATTAAACTTAAAAATAAGTCTAGATTTTAAGTGACATTTTGCACCATGTGACATATTTTAAGATGTTATTTGGTCATCACAGCTCCCAAAGTGTTCTTTATTGACTATTTCCAGTTCTAATGAAAATTCCCAGATGCACTGTGTTTGATTGATGGGTGATGTGGGCGGGGTTTAACTCTGACTCTCTCCCAATCCTCCAATTGTTGTCTTCCGGCCGCACAGGGAAGATGGTGAAAAAAGTCTGCCCCTGCAACCAGCTCTGTAGTAACTATCAGTTTTTTTGGTCTTTCTTCCTTCCATCCACCCCCCTCGCTTGCCCCATCCTGCTTCCTCCTGACTTGTCCAGTTAAATTCGACCTTCGGCTAATTTGGTATCAGTTCAGTTATTTCAGCTCCTGAGTCTCAGAAGAACTTTGAAGCTTCACTTCTAACACTGATGGAGATGTTTTCTATGTTTCTAATGGGTCAAATATGAGTTTGAAATGACTGAAATGAGCCTCCAACACACATTTTGATTTGACACTGCATGCACATGCAAGCTCTTCATCTTTTAACACACATTTGATAACCCGGTTAAACTCGTAAACAGCCGTTGACTCTGCCTCCCTCCCCTCTCCCCTCCTCCTCCATCATAGCTTGTGGTCTTGACTACATTGACCAGAATCCCATGCTGCTGCAGTCAGTCATGACTCAGCGTCTCATTTTATTGTCCTCCATTTTGTTTAGCATGAAATGAGAGAATTGTCAGATAAGATGTATAATTCTCTCTCCCTGGGTTACCCCTGCATATGATGTCTTTTCTTGTGTTTTATTTCATATGAACAGATCATGTAGATATCTCTGATGCTCATTCTGTCATCTTGATTCTGGGTTCATTTTGTTTTAAAACAAGGAGCATCAATTCCTTAATCATCAAGTTTTGTGGTACTTTGTTGTAAGGAGGTTAAAATTATATGCACAACTCCAATTTTGGTTAGAGCTGATTCTCTTTCAATGGCCTACATAATATGATATATGGTATAATTCTGGATAAACACATTTTTTAGATTAGCTTGTAGCAAATGGAGGACCCTAATTTTAATGAAGCAAACCCTTAATTCTGATATTCTCTAAACTATCAGCACGAGAGTAAGAACAGAGTATTCAAGCATAGAGCTGAAGTCCAAGTCTTCCTCCATTGACAAATTAGTGCATAATGATTTGATTTCTTGCATGAATAAGTGCTCTTAGATCATGATAAAGTGAGGGCCCTTCTGTTGTGTAATATCATATTTTAAAGCCTTCATAGATCAGCAGAAAGCCTTGTTAGTTTGCATTGTGTATATTTTCCTGCAATGAGTAATGATAACTTTGATGCTGAGGGTGGACCAAAAGCTTAGTACTGCTGTTATAGAGCTTGAGTGCCCCCTATTGGTTAGACACAGCAACTGTCATGAAGAAGTTGGCTGTGGGAAAATTACTTCTGGTGATAGTCTTTAATATTACAGGGGTGATTATAAGAGAGAAAATGCTTATTCAGTTCTAAGATTTCACTTAACAGGACACAATAAAATCATTTGGTCGTAATGGAATTTACAATTGTGTAAATTTAACATAAGATAAACTGAAATGCATTATTGCTCATTTAGTGATAATGTTTATGAAAAAGTCCGAGGTGTTGGTATAAATCTCAAGCCCAAACCATGCAATGCTCAGAGATGGTTTTTAAAAACCCAAAAACGGCTTGAACAAGAGTCAGCAAAAACACTGTGATGTGTCACACGTTATTGTTTATCCAAGGTTAGTTATTCTTAATTTCACACCTGGAAAGAACCTGAGGATTTTTTTTTTTATTATGTCCTTATGTGGAAAAACTTGGAATTAATAGGATGTACATTACTTTCAAGGTGCTTTACATGAGATGTTCATATACTGAAACAGGTGCAGCATTTAGCATTATTGTTTGCTTAAGTTCCTTATCAGTACTAATTAAATGTTGCTCTAAAGTTAATTTACAACTCTTGTTCCTGTTAATCATCATTATTTCCATCATTTAGACTAAACAATTAAATTGTTTGATCATGTTGACCTGCCCTGAAACTCCAGCCTGACCAACCTCTGTCCGCCCTCTTCATGGTTAATACAGGGCCTCCATTCACCCTCGTTCAGAAAACATCTTTTCCACCTTCCTGTTGGAACACTGCCTCACATCATTTTCTCTTCTCTTCCTCCCCCTTCTTTCTCTCTGTCTCTCCACAGGGACTAATAGTACCAATGCAGTGAGTGGTTCGGGCGGTTTGGGTCAGAGCCAGGGGGGCTCTCAGTGTCTGCCACCCAACATGTCAGCTCCCCAACAGAGGAAAGGAACCTTCACTGATGACCTCCATAAACTGGTGGACAACTGGGCCAGAGACGCCATGAACCTCTCTCAGGTTTACTGCCGTTTNTTCATCCCCTTCCCCAGCAGAAGTCAAGACACAAGCCGTCTTGTTTCAACAATGACTCACCGACTCCTGTGATAGGTTTACCAAAAGTGAAGACAAATTGAGGAGAAATCTAAACTCTAAAATATAGTTTGTCAAAAGCAAAAGCGATTGGTGTTGTAAACAAACTGATGCCTTTAAAAACAGATTTCAGGGCCTGTATTCATTTGGGACATGGAGTGTTTATATTGTCAGTACCCTGTAGTCTGTTCCAGGAGATTTAGTAAATGTTGATCTCAGTGTATGTGTTTGTTTTCTGGCAATACAGCTGTACTTTGCTGTTGCCCTGGTTTTTTTCAGCTTATTGTGACTGAGTTTTTTTTGTTTTCTTTCAAATTTTTACATTTTATACTGTTTACCATTGCACAAAAAAATAGCTGTTTCCTTAAAGATCCTCATCTTGTTGGAGTTTTCCTCTTCCCTTAAAGGTAGTACAGAGGATTTTCCAGGTCTGCGACAGTTAGACTAATTTTCAAATGATACATGCGCATGAGACCACCTCCTCCCCCACCTATTCTCCAATGCAACGCCTCCCTCTACTACGCAAAAACTAAAGAGGTTGATTGACGTGCCAACGACCAATATTAAATGGCTAGTAGTCATTTTCTATTGGCTACTGTTTTTTGGGGCCCACCATGTCCACACTTTATATTTATTTTTGCTTTTTTTTTTTTTTTCATAAGTACAGGGCTGCGACATATCTCTCTAGTAGGTTTTAACAAAGATTAAAATTTTCTTAAGAATGAAAAATCCTTTGTACCACTTTTAAGTAACATTTTGTGAATGGGAGAAAGCCCTGCGCATTTATAAGTAGGGTTGCAAAATTCCAAGAATTTTCAAAGTTGGAAACTTTCCATGGGATTTAACAGGAATATATCGGAAT
Organism: Atherina boyeri; assembly: GCA_029874935.1. Taxonomy (NCBI): domain Eukaryota; kingdom Metazoa; phylum Chordata; class Actinopteri; order Atheriniformes; family Atherinidae; genus Atherina; species Atherina boyeri. The sequence continues at coordinate 8,560 of JAPMNP010701333.1, read as the reverse complement.
TTACGCGAATATATGGGAATTAACCAGGAATTGACTAAACTGAAAGTTTATGCCCTTAACAGGGAACTTGAATATAGTTGAGGAAAATATATTGTAGCATAATCTTGGCTAAAACAACCAGATTTAATGCAAGCACACTTTCCCCATTGTGGGACAATAAAGGTTTATCTTATCTTATCTTAAATATCTCTGCTATTAAATCACATGCACACTGCTGGGCTACTGGGGCCACACCCCCTACATGCACTGTGCATTCCTCCATCACATGCACTGATGATTTCTTCAACCCTGGCTGGTTTTTGTTATTCAGTGGAAGAATTGAAAGTTCAGTACAAGAGTTAAAGTTTTAAAGTTCTACTCTAAAATACATCTGTTAAAAGGTCATGTTTTTTAAATTGTTTTACAATTTAAAAACAAAATCTTGATATTTATGTTTGGAAATAATAGTTTGTTGAAATTATCCCCAAATTTCAGTTAATTTCCATCAATTCCCTTCAATTCCCATAATTCCTGTGCAAATTTTCTAAATTTGAATACATTTCCCAGCTTAACATCCTAAGGAATATTTCTGGAAATTTACTGGAAATTTTCCTCCCCTTTGCAACCCTTGTTATAAAGCCCATAAATCCACATCAGGGAGAGGTATTTTCTCTTGGTAGATACTTCTACTGAGACACTTGAAATGCATCTCAATCTTGTCGCTGCTGGTTCACCATGTTGGTTTGATGTAATGGAGCCTTTACTACATCACCATGTAACACATTTCCATAAGGTGGTTTGATAGGCAGGTCTTAAATTATCAACAAAAAAAAGATGTTTGAACATTCAGAGCAGTTTGGGCCCGTTGGGAAGAAGTGTCCCATTTTATTAAATTAAATTATAATTCTGTAAATAAATTAGATATATAGTGAACTTAGCGTGTGTCTTTTTTCAGGTTAAGAGGAGTGCCAAACAGCAGCAGCAGGCCCCGACACAAGGACACAGCTATGAGGTTTGTGTAAAAACACAGCACGTCACACCATTTCTACACTACCAGTATTAGTAGTTTTTTTGTTTGTTTGTTTTTTTTCAGTTTTTTGCTAACAAAATTTAATTTTAGTCATGTACAATGTAAGTTCAATGACAATAGAGTTCATGAGTAATATCGTTAAACTCCAACCTGCCTGATCTGAGATCAGATTTTAGAGCTGTATGATTCGTTCTGGTGATGAAACACTGAAACCAACAGAACTGAATCTGAAGCAAATATTAGCAGATTCACAAAATTCTGCTTAAATGTGGTCAAAATGACAGCGACTGTGTGTGGAGATGGTAAAACTTGACCCACCTTCCACCCCTGCAGGTGATCCAGTCAGCCAGTCTAAACAGGAAGTTTTCGGCTCCCAGCCCGCTATGTCCCAGCAGCATCGGAGGCTCCACCCACCTCCCTGCAAACCCCACCACCACTACCTCTCTGGCTGCCCGCAAGGGCTCCTTGTGCCACCCCCCCGCTTCCTCCACTCCACCTCAACTCCAGCCACCCCAGTTCATGCACTACACCCCCACTGCCACTTACACGGCACAATGGTCTGGTCCGGCTCACAGCCTGCCAAACCCACACCAGGCCGCAGCACAGCCTTTGCTGGTCAGCACCTCTCAGCCCCTGGGCCCCTATCCCGCTCCACAGGGCCAAATTCCAGGGCAGGGCCCGCTTCAGGCTTTCCATCTGACCAACACTCTGCAGAAGTCAGTGAGCAACCCAGGAGGGCCCAACCTGAGGACCACATAGGGTTTGGGGTGAGGGCTGGTTTGAATCACGGCCCAGCTGGGACAGGTATGAAGTGGAGTGTTCTGGGCCTGGAGCGAACAGGAAGTCGAAGGGGGGCGGAGAACAAGAAGTTAAAAAGGATGGAAAACGATGTGTTCAAGAGGACGAAAGTCGTCTCCACTCCCCTACTACTTGCAAGAGTGACAAGCTGTCACAGGCATGCAGCCATGAGATCCAACTCTCTGCTGTGGGCTTGTGACAAACTGCTCAAAAAGGAAAAGACTTGTGTGCAATGTTTAAAGGCCAAAGAGGTTCTGGCAGGGTGTGGGAATGTCCATAACTGTTGAGGTGTACGAGCTTATATGACTGGGTCGCACTTATTCCAGCTCATGTTCTAAATGGCTTCAACAAGTCCACATGTGATAAGGTTTGTGTCTTGGCTTGGTTGTTGGTGGGAAAACATTGCATCAGGCTGGGTCGGAGGAAGGGGGGAGAGAGTCTCACTCTTAGACTAAAAAACAACAACAAATCAACTTCTCAATGCAGGTAGCAAGATAGAATTATGCCGATGAAGATCGGGGATGAGCACGTCCCAGCTGCTTTATGTTCCATTTCATTAAACAGAGGCAGTGTTTTTAAAAGAAACGATTAATGATTACAAGAAAATTATTGGTATTGCAGCAGATAAATCGTGAAAGAGTCTTCAGAAACTTAATCATTGAAAGCACAAAGTCCGCCATGATCAACTCAAACGGATGCATATCGAGAATATGTGTAGCCCAGCACTCGGTTATCCTCTGCATCTTGTTCTTCTTTCCCTTTGACAAACCATTAAAAAACACAGAGAGACGGAGGAAGGAGAGAAGATGAAGAGGAGGAAGAGTGTTTTTATTAGATAGCATCTCATCTGATCACAGATTCAGTGCAGCAGGTGCCTCTTCACAATCCCGACTCCACCTCTTCCTCCATCCCTCTCATCACCTCTCTGTTGCCATTTGAAGCAATAACAGCAGTAAACTTTTAGAGAAGTAAAAAAAAAAAAAATCCAAACGCAAGAGTTCGTGTGATAAAGTGGCCTTGTTACCAGAATAATATCAGAGTCCTTGTACAGTTTGAGTGTGTTTATATTTTAGACTGTCAGCTGTGATGATTCCATTCTGTTTATTTTGCTTTTCATTGTTGGGTTTGTTTTGCTCGCTGCCCCCCAGCTCGCAAATTTACACGCACACAGAATGCATCCAACACTCATAAACACACAAACACACACACGCACAGATATTTAAACCCACTCACATCATTGGAGGCATAGCAGCAGTTGCTGGTAGGCTTTGCCTCGGTTCTTAGTCTCATAAACCGGTTGGGTTGAAGCGATTGCAATGTACATTACTATCATAATTGTTGTTGATGATGATTATTCTATTTAAAAAGAAACAAAAACAAAACGTGTTCTGTCAATGGACCTGTTCTACGTGCACATCGCTGTACGATGTGGAGACACTGTGATTATAGTTGTTTATTATTAGCAAATGTTGTTGGACAACATTGATTTTAGGGTGATATGTCACATAAAAAAAAACATTCAGTGTATTGGTGTCCTTTCACTTTCAATTCAACAGATTCTCAACATAATGTGAAAACTTTTCAACTCTCATTTTTAGTAAGCGTCCTAGCATCCATTTACAGAGGACAGACTTTAGAAAAATGCCTTACCAATAACCAATCAGCTGCGGTTTCTGTTTATCTTCATGACTGATTGAATTGAAAGTTGAAATCGACCTCCAAGCCCGAGAATACAGACAAAACCTGAGTGAACGGCAGGATAGTTATTTAGATAATAAAGTAAAGCTAGCTATTTTTTTTCTTAATACAGTACTTATATATCAGACACTTTAAATAGCCCTCCTGTTCCCCTGCCCCCCTGGTTTTGTTAGATGAATGTGAATGTATAAACCAATGGTGTCCATTTTAATGTACTTGAAAAAAAAAAGTTTTATTTTCACTGTCTTTGCTTTTCCGTACCAGACCCCCCCATTTCTTTCTCTCTGTCTCTCTCTTTAGAGCCTCTGGTTAAAACCGGAGGCACTTCTAGTGCCTTGCATCCTTCCCGTTGCTTCTTCATTGAGGGTCGAGGACTTGGGGTTAAAGATGGCCGAATATGTAGAGAGTAGTTTAGGAGGCCGGGTGTCGGTTTGAAGTCAGTGGTGATGGTTGGTTGAGGTTGGCAGAGAACGGAGTGTGTATGCTTGTGTGGCTAACGTCTGAATATTTCTCCTTTTTTTTGTTAAAGGAAAAAGATCAACAACTGAACCGATGTGGAGGATAAAAATCAAGCCTGTGTTTTCTCAGTTTTAAGGGAGAGAGTTATTGAGATTGTATATATGAAGCTTGGACCACTCTGTACCTAAGAGGCAGCATACGGTCTCTTAAGTTTTCAAGTGTGAAACGGATTTTTATACCAGAACTTTATTCCAATTAGTTTTCTATTTCAACCAAATTGTCATAGTTGTTCAGAATCAAGGTAATGCTCTGCAGATCAACTGGTTTGAGTCAGAATTTCATCATTCAGTAAATAGAGACCAAACATTTTCCTTGGATAAGATTCAAGCAGAGTTTTTTTTTTTTTAAACCTAGGGAATATAAGATAATCTATCACCTAATTGGATCAACTAACCTCTGTGACTTCTAATTAGACTTGTAATAAAATCATTTTCAGACCAACACATGGCCATTTGAAACCAGTCATGAAAAATGACTCAATTTAGTCCTAGAAGAAGTAGCTTTGAGCCAACCTGTCAGTCCTAAGTTCAGCTTTCACAGGGATGTGAATGTGGTGGTAGCGGAAAGTGGTAGAAATAACCGTAAGCACAAAGTTGGTTGTGATGATTTAGCTGGTTGTGAGTTAGATCAGATCCAAGGCCTTTGACACCCTCTTCTGTTTTCTGGTACAAATCTCTCTCAGAAGCATCATTCTTTTTTTTGCTCTCTGCTGGGAACGGATGATCTGAATTTACATAAAGTTATTAAATATTTGTAAAAAAAAAAAAAAAAAATGTACATATAAAAAGAATGTTGCTTTCTCCAATTTTTTTTTTCTATCTCACAAGTTATTAGACTTTTTATTACAAAGCAAGTTTGGTTGAAGCTGTGAATAATCAATGAGCCACTTTGCTTTATTTCTGCATACGAGTATTCCTTCAGACCTTTACTGATGCCACAATGCAGTGCCATTTGTCTTTGTTTGTCTGTGGAAACATCAGAGGTTAAAAGAAACTTCAAGAAAGAATCATATTTACTTGCTTTTTACTCACTGAAACTGCTCCGGTTACTAGGCAACATGATTGATTTTCACTTTGCCAAGTCTGAAAAGATTTCCACATTTAAAGCTTGATTATTTTTGCTGTGTCTCTCAGATGTAAATGCAATAAAAGAAGAACTTACAGTGCAATGCAGAAATAATAAAGTGACCGTTCGCTATCACGCTCTGAGGTCAGACATCGAACCTCAGCTGCAGAGTTTATTCATTTTAACATCAATGGGTTCAGTTCTTTTGAATTTTTAGTGTCATGTTAGACGTTTCCTGAAGAAGTAGCTGCATTAACTCGCTTTCATTAGACTCAAACACAGTTTCTGTCTGTTAACGGTTTCAGGACTGCGTCCACATGTTTAAAAAGATACAGATTCACTGTTTTTTCTAGCGTCCTCCTGTGAAATAATGTTTGAGCACAGCAGCAGTTTCTCTATTACTAAAATCATTCTTTATTTTCAACAGAATTCAATTTCTGCTTTCACGTTTTATTTTTTTTATTTCTCACCTGTTTTATGTGCCGTTTTAAAGTCTCTAGTAGCACCTAATTTAATTCAGTTGTTTCTTTTTCTGTATTGTGTTGAACATTGTGGTTGGTTGAATGAATGAAAGGAAACAAGAATCCCTGTAAGGAGTCATCGGCAGCCTTTAACGGTATGTTTTGCACTAAGTATAGAGTGTTCAAGCTTCATTTTAAAAACAACAAAACTTTGCGCTTTGCGCTACAGTACAATGAAATTTGTTACATTATTTGTAAAAACTTAATAAATAAAAGTTGTTTAAATGAGTTTTTTTTCAGTCTTGTGTTTCTAGAAGTGTAATATTGATCAGATGTCCCTTTTCCTACCTCATATACAGATTGTTGGCAGTTTTGAACGGGCCTGTGGGTCATTGTGTACTTGGTGACAAAAAAAAAAAATTTGGGATCTGGTCAAACCATCTATTTTGCTCAGGAGCCGTCCTCACTGAGCTAAATGATCCAGAAGTATCTGAGCTGCAGCCATGAGAAGAGAGAAAAAGATCTCCAGTGCTTCATTTAAGATCTGCTTTAGCATAGAGACAAAAGGAAGATATTTGCATCCCATAATTCTTTGCAGCCTCAGCTTTTGAAGTGACATTTGATCATGTTTATCCAGTTGTACTAGCTGGATTTGTGTGGATAAAGATGAGGTGAGTTTTCGCAGCCTGTTTATTTTTGTGGGATCATCATGGTGTGGTCTGAAAATCTCATTCGTATGCATCATGAACACGACAACAATGGTGGACATAAAGATGTTGGTACATGCCTCCTGTTTGGTCTATGGGTTTCTGTGTGTGGGTGCGTGTGTGAATGTTAGAAAATGATGAATTCTGTAAATTTATGATGTAATGTAGAGGAGACCCCAGGAAGAATAGCAACTGAGATTTCAGGCGCTAATGGGGATCTTAATAAATTAGATTAAATGAAAAATGTGTAGAAGAAGAGGGACGGAGAAGGCTGTGAGGAATGAGTTGAAGCAGGGAATTTTTCTGGGCTTTTTATTAAAGAGTCGCTCTCATGTCTCGTCCAGCGACGTCGCTCCCTGGCCAATCAGTGGCCTCTTATCTGTTGTCACATTTTCAGACTCAGCTAAGCAAAGTAGCAGGTACCAGATGCTACTCCATAGTGGAAAGCCCTTAAAACTGATTAGGATCTGGTGGGAAAAGGGTGGGATTCTCATCCCAGGCAGTCGGAATTTTCTTCTACCACCTCTCTTTTTCAACTTTTTTCCAGTGAAATAAAGGAAAAGACAACGGGGGCTAATTTCTTAGACTTGACATTTTTTTATTCTCCTTTATTTTACACCATTTAAAAAAAATCACAAGGCGAAATTTCTTATATATATTTTTTTTTAACATTGGAGGCAGTATAATTTCTTCACATTAGTGTTTTAATGAATAAATCTGTAGATCATTAAATTGACCAAACAGAAAATGCTTCAATAAAATCCACATTAAATGCAATAACACTTACCAGAACAGAATGAAAGAGAAAACGGCTCATAAACAAACACACAAAAAAAGTCCAAAGTACAGAGATTATCTTTAACTTCAAATTTTTTTGCCATGTTTGCTTCAGCATGACTAGCTTTGAATAACTGAAACAATCGACTTGCACCACATTGTTTTATTATGGACTTTTGTTATTGTTCAGTTTTGGCTATGATAAATGAAAATTACATATTGATATTGATTGATAATCTTTTTGCTCCTTATTCATGTCAGATTGCTGTATGGCCTGTGGAATCATTGATGGCATGTAGTAGCTTTTATTGTGGGTGAATTAAATGAAAGGTTGGACTCAGGGAGTGTGTGAGAGCTGGAGTGATCCAGATCTGGCAGCTTCCGTCGTTAAGACAACTTGACACACCTGTGAGGAATAAACTAATTACTAGTGAGAATTCCAGTTCTAACCATGAAAGTGACGGACTGTTGGACACAAAGAGAGCTTAGCAAATCATTTGGGCCGTTTTGTTTTCTTTTTTTATCAACCGCTTTCATTTGTTGCTTTAGTTTAAGCCACAAGAAGAACAGAAGCCGGATGTGATCGTACAGGTGAGTCTGTGCTCCTGCAGTACTCGTCTTCTCCACATGGCGACACCACTTAACTCTGGTCACTCTACAACCTCCGGGATTTCCAGTACCAACCTGCTTCCTGTTATCCAGACCATAAAAAGTCTTCTTGGTTCAAATGTAATCAGGAAACGGCTCGTTATGAGGTGTGAATCTGTGCTTATCATCTGTCGCTATGGATACAATGAAAAGAACTTGGACGGCCCAGAGAAACGGAGGCCTAAGGAAGGAAGGGAGGAAGGAAAATGAAGTTTGCTGCTACATTATAACAATAAATATCCATCTAGAAGTTGGCCTGCTATGATATGAAACTACACAGCACAAAAAGGCCTTTTCTCTGCATTCAGCCTTTTTAAATCAGCTGCGTCTACCTAACGAATTGCTCAACTCTCCAGTAGAAAGTGAAGGAGGACATTAAGGGTATAGTAACAAGATAAAGGAAGCTGTATTTCTGCCAACAGAAATTAAACCCTGTTAACACGGAGCCAGTTCTGAATCAGGAGTGGACTTTACTTTTATTCCCTTTCTTCTAAATGTGCAGGGAACCATCTGATAAACATTCGTGCAAAACTCATGGAGTGCTTAAAGACCCACTCTGATGACAATCATGTTTTTCTTTATTAGATATTTTGATCCCACGGCTTTTCCCACTTTATCAACTAGTGCTCCTAAGCCTATGTACAGTACCTATTGCTCTCCCTCTGCCGACCCCAGGAGGGCCCTACACTGAAACTCAAGCCTCCTTCTTAGCTTGAGGAGTGAGCAGGCCCTTCTTTTCACCCGACAGGGCAGGATTTCCCTGCTATTTGGATGTAGCGTGTGGAAGGATCACGTTATTCCAGCCGGCCAGGGGGAGGCAGTGTACACCCCAGGACTGGTGCATGTTTTTGTGAGAGTAGCTCACATGAGCTACCCAA
>JAPMNP010701320.1:0-17312 GCA_029874935.1 Atherina boyeri | reverse complement strand
GTTGAAGACAAAAGAATACCTTTATAGAAATTATTCTTGGGGAAAATAAATTCCTGACTCATTCCAGGAAGCTTTCCGTTGGATGTACCATATAGATAGATACTATGCATCACTTCTTTCTGGAATGTAAACTAATGATGAGCTCATGCTCCTGGATGTCCCTTAGGTGACACATCTGCTATGAAAGGCCACATAAGTGAATTATACCATGCTGACCCCTGTCAGCCCCAAGCAAAAGGTGGACATTTGTTTTTGTTTTTTTCAAGTGTCCAAACCCTAAATACAACTGTTCCACATTTGCTCATCAGCACACAGACCAAAACAAACGTTACCCAGAGTGGAATTCCTCTTCTTTCTACACCTCACACATGAGGAGATGAAGACAGACTGTGGACAAAGACAAAAAGACTGACTGACGCTTGTGGATGGTGTCTGGTACTCTCAAACACACAGTAACACTCACACAGGCTGGCAGATGCCTACAGGCAAGCATCCACTCCTCCTCATCTGAGGAGGCAGCGTGAACTGAAGTTTTAATCAAAATAAAGACAATGAAACTACGCCTACTCCTGATTGCAATGAGAGACATAAAGTCCGAGGGACACCCCTGCCCCTACCACCGCATACACAAAGGGTAAGAAAGACGACACAATTGCTGCCTTTCTCCCAGTCAGGCAACTCCTAAAGCAGAGGTGAAAGCTTCTTGCCCGCCTGCTGTAGCAGAATAAAGCCATGGATGGGAGGGTCTGTGACTAATTCTCCACCCCGCGTTGTCCCATTGGGAGGAGGGGGATCGCCCTGCACCCTTTGATATCCCAGCCTGCACTCTTTCAGCCGCCCGCACTTTGTGAGAGCTAGAAGAAAAGGAGACACAAAGCTTCCTGCTCCAATCCACACGCTGTCTTGGGGATGGGTAAGCGGGTGTGGGGGTCTTCCATTTAAATAGGCCAAACACCTGCTGGACTGAAGCCCCTTCCGCTTAGGCACACCATTTCTCTCAAACCAGTGAGGCAAAGAGACATTTAGGTTGATACGTCTATTCAGCTGCATTTCTGTATGAACTATTAAACTCTGGTAATAACATGTGAGTAGAATGGATGCAGCAGAAGGCCAACTATAATGGTCCAAGAACAAAAAGAGGAAATGAGGCAGTTTAATTTAAGATTAAGTTAAATTTGGGATTGAGTTTTTGGGGTGATATGCTCACACATATACAAAAAAAGTTAAAGTGGTTTGCACTCTACACCAAAACAAGTGATAACAATCAGCCAAAATCAGGAAAACTAATTCTCCTCACATATACAAAAGATAATAAATGCCTTTATTTGGACAGCAACAGCCAACGAGCAACCCTTTTGAAGCACCCCAATAGGCTTAGTAATCCATTCCAAAGTGGCAGCTGTCAGAAGAAAAGTTGCTCTGCCTCTCAGACAGGGTTGTGTTTGTCTGAAGTGGATTTGGGTTTTTCTGCCTGGATGGAGGAGGGAGGGGTGACCGAGTGTCCGGCTGGCACTCTGTTCAGGGTTGCCCTGTGAGCTCAGTAGGTTGCATTGAGCCTGAACAACTCTGCCTCGGTCTGGCCAGACATGCACTACACACTGCTTCTTGATGAAATCACCATGCTGAGTCCTCAACTTCCATGGGCTTTAGGTCCCATGGGGATTTAATGTTCTTCTAGTCTCTATCCACACATCCAATATAGAGATATGTTCTAGCAGAGGACAGAGATATTCCAACTTATTAAAATAATTACTTGCTTATAAGGATTTGACATAAAATGACTGTTTCCAACGAAGATAAAGATATATAAGGTATATAACATCTATAAGGGGAAGCATAATTGTGGAAAAAATATCAGGTCCTCAATCTTGAGAAAATTCAAGCTGCATTGTGTTTTTATGGTCCTACCTATCTCAATAATGTCATAATGTTAGGCCATCTCTCTTTGTCAGTTATTCAAAATAGCACTGGGTCTGGGGGAGATTGAAAGAGCTAATCAAACCACTAAACACAAAGTATTCAGGAAAAAATAAATATTGAAATTGAAAGTAATTGTGAACTATTGCTATTGTTGTTATATGTTGTATGCCCTGCTATTGGGCCTAGAGCCTGTAATAAAGTATATTGTATAGACTTTGCTGTTTAAGGACTTAATGATCCACAAAATAGTCCTATTTGTTTAATCATGACAACTTAATTAATTATGCTATCCTATGTTATTTTCTGACAAAAATGTTATTTTAGATTAAAATGTTATGAAACATTAATATAATTACACTGCTTAAAATATATTTTCTATTCAACTCAAGCTGGCTGCTACAATACTGTAAAACGTATTCTAATCTCCATGCCTCAAAACAAATACAGAAAAAATACATAATTGATTTTTTTTTAACGAAAACATACATAAAAAGTCTAAATAGCGTGTATGTTGATACTGTCGTGCTTTAGTCAAATACATTTTCCGTCTGAGCTCAGATTAAGAGCAGTAAAGCTGGTAAACATCCACAGTCGGTGTACTCCCACTGCAATGAACGCATGCTGCTCATCATGAAGAAGGAAGATGGTAGTTCGCTAAGGCGAACACACCCCCACATCACACGGTCCGTCAAGAAGGGGCTCGTTGTTATTGTAGCCAGCCCTGCATGCGCACTGTCACTCGTAAGCCTTATTACTGATTTTTATTTTTATTTTTAAAGCGTGGCGAAATCTCACGCCAAACCATACCGATATACTCTTTAATAGCACTTTCCTGTAAATTGTGGTTTTCAGTATATAGCTTTGGATGAGACGTCATCATAGGCGTTGTAAACCCGATAATATTAGGACTCGCAACGTACTGACTGTAGAGAAGGGGAAAACATGTCCACCTCCCATTTTCCTATGCATCAGCAATAGCCCCGTTGGCTAGCGTGGCGTAGTGCGTAGCATGGTAGCTGTCCTAGCTAAACACTAAACAGCAGTGTGAATAATATAGTTTTGTGCATGGACTCCACCAACTCCAGCCAATATGTATTCATTCGCTGCATAGCAATAAGCTAACTGCAGGTAAACACCGTAACCTCCCAGGCAAAAACGTAACTTTAACACCGCTTACGACACATGAATAATGGTGTAGTTTTAGCTTTGAGATAGACAGCTAGCCAGTGGGCTAACCAAGCAGCTATGCTGGCCAAACGTTGCTGGGAGGTCGACACCAGCAAAGAGTGAACCTTTCAGCTGACGTTGTTAGTATTATACTGTTTACTATCAAATATAATTTGATAGAAACCTAAATATGATTAGGTGAACAGCCTTCAGGCAGACGTTGCAGACAGCCGCTAAGTTCACGTTAGCACATTACAAACCACAATAGTGTACTCTCGCTTCCTTCAAGTAGTGTTGTTTTCAAACACGTTACACGTTATCTTATAGGTCCCGTATCGTTACACCACATGGGGGAAAAGTGATACAAAGAGGGGGTTGAATACTTGTTTGCTATACGTCGGTAACATAAAAGCTTATTTGGGACGTTAACTTTTACACTGTCAATGAGTATGAATATGAAGGCAACACAGCCGTGAAGGCTTCGTACTACGCTAGCACTGAGTTGCTAACTAGTAAACCAGTTGTAACAGCTTAATTACAGTTTACATTGGCAAACTGAACCGGCATATGTGGCATGTGTTAACTGAACTGGATGTTATAATTAACTAAATAAAACCAGGATATCTCTACTGTGGTCTGGCTAACAGACTAATGTTAGCACCAGTGCATCCCAACGGTGTGGATGTAGCATGTCCTCACTCTTCTGAGAAGAAACTTTACTTCCAGTAGAAACCACAGAGGCAAAAATGGGATATTTGGTGCCTGAGTTGTTTCTTACCAAAGTTAACGTCCTACCACGCTACTGTAGAGTTTAAGGCCACACAACCAACTCAAAGTTAACTGAGCATCCTGGCAATGACAAGTTTGCGCACCGGAGAAGATGGTTTGGGGACAGCAACCGTTAGCTCCTCTTCTCAAAGGTAACAAATCGTCCTCCAGGTGGACAGTGTCCTGCAGCCCATTAATCAGTTCCCGTCTTGTCTTTTGCTTACCTCTGCGCTGCTCGAGTCGCTCGATTCCCCCAAAACATCCCGAAATTTCTGCAGGTTGCTTCCGATAACCGAAGAGACCTGTAGTGCAGCATCAAACCCGGGTCCAAGTCCTGCTGCGTTTGGGTGGGCTCCCGATACAGTCCGCAAAGAGGCAGTAACTCTGATTCGGCCCGCTCTCCTCCCGGTACCGGAGTTGCTGCTCCCTCCGGGCCGAGCGGGGAACCGCCACCGACAGCTGTGCGCCATTTTACACTCTCTGCCTGTCTGCCCTGCGATCAGAGATACCTCGGTGGGCGGAACCCTAACCCAGCACTCCACATAAACAACCTCTACCACAGTGCTCCGCTCTCACTGGCCGACTCATCGTTATGCATGTTGCGGGGCGGAACTGAAGAAACCCCGACAATGCATTTTCTCAGCGGCCCTATTCAGCCTCTGCATGGCTGAATCCAAATCAGGTTCAGGGGCTTTGCCCGGGAAAGGACCTTCGTATTTGAATCACACATTCAAGGACAGACTTCTAGCTTACACTGCCTTTTGATGAACATAAAAAAAAAAATAAAGTTTAGAAGTAATTAGCCTACTAAAAATGAACAACTTCCAGGCTTGAAAATAAATATATGGTAACAGCAGGAGTGCAACAATGATATCTGAACTCAGTGAAGGAATATGGCTCTTCAACATTTCTCAGCTTTGGTTGGCAAAATATATTTTTGCAATGCAGTTCCATGCATAAGCAACTAAATTAATTATCTAATTTTACTATTGACTACCCCGATTGTGTGTGTTAAAAATGAATGCTACTGTGAGGCCATTTATCAATGTAATTTACTTGGCCCAACTTTAAGTAGTGTATGGCAAATGCATTGAAAGTGCATCCTGGCTGTATATTGGCTTTTTACCCTTTGAAGCACAAACCAAAAAATAATGGACGTATTTTTTGTTCATATCATAAAGTGTTGATTTTACCTTTATGTAAATGCCAATAAATAAACAAAAATAATTAGGATATATTGTTTATCACAATGTGATGTTAAATTTATTGTACGACACAAGATATCCACCAGGAGGCAGAAAACAAGTATCAATTGTATATAACATGGTTTTGACCCAAGTTTTTACCATGAGTTAATAAATACCAGCTTTTGAAGAAAACATTGAATATAAAACACTTGAGCCAGGCCTATAAAAGCCATTGCTATCCTGTTTGATGTTGTTTTTCAGATACAGTCAATCGGTGCCCTACATGAAAAGCATTATTTCTTTGTAAATGTTCCTCTAGCAATTGCTAATTGTCTTACAATTGAAATATATATATATATATATACACACTCACATACAGTATATATGTGTGTGTGTGTATGTATATATAAACATGCATATATTTATGAAGTAAATGCAAATATATCCTTGATTTTAAAGGATATATATCCTCGAGTTTAATTACAGGATGTTTTTTTATTTTACATCACTAGAATAGCTTCCTATCAATATGTTGTATGTGCAATACAGCCTTAAAATTTCCATATTACACTAATATGAGTTGTCTTTCGGACAAGACTGGCTCTTAAGTTTGTTTGGGGTCCCCATTACTGAACTTTGCCAGATTTTCTCACTTTGGTTCACCCTACCGATGATCTGGCATCCGTCTTGCAACCTGTCTCTTCTCTGAGCTCTCTCCAACCAGTAGGTTAGTCTGAAGTTGACTCTTATCACTTTCTGTCTTTCACCCCCCTTTCTTTACCACATTAATGTTCTGTTGTATTTCTATGCCGAATAAGCCATGGTTTGCATTCAAAAGGGTCAGTGTGTTGATGTCCAGTTGCTTCAGTTTTTTAGCTTTGGGACGCTGCAAAGCAATGACAGCTCCAGGAATGTGCATATTAAATGCCATCAAAATGAGTAGGAAACATAGTTTTAAGGTCGGAAAGTTATGTACTGTCTCAAATACTCATTTTCAAGAAAAGTGAAAATAGCCATGACATACATTCAAGAGGGATAACCATTTTCTGAGATCCTTTATTTTGATTAGAAACAATATTTTGTACTATTTTGATATCAAACCAAAAAATGTAAGAGAACATGTTTTATATAACTTAGATGAGTTTATTTCTTAATCATACTGTACATCCAAAATAAACATTTTATAATCACAATTAAAACAAAATATTGCATTGTAATTTACACCATGTGATCAAGAGGGTGGTAGATAATATTGAACTTAGTATGAGCATGCCAACAAATCTCCTCACATCTCACATTTTACAAACTCATAGTTGTAATAAACCCTTTAATTCAAAACACTACTCAACATACATGAAATCATCTTCTGCTCTTCTTTTACAACAATCTCAATTTAGTCCCCAAAAAGACAAACTTATAAATCGTGTGTAGCATATGAAATGGGTCCTCATTTGCTGACATTTACTTCAAGGCTCTTGGTTTTAGGCACCGATTCTATGATCAACTGTCTGCCATCAGGTCAATACACTGTTTGCGAACACAAAAATAAAATTGTGCTCAAAATGCTCGATCAGGACGCGCCAGCCATCATCTGATAATCGTTATTTTAAAGTGTGACAATGACCGACATGTACACTGCCACTCAAAAATGACTGGACCCTATATTTTTGCCTTTTAAGGTTTAATCTCTATAAATGTGGTCATTGAAAGGGCCAAGAAATTAGATCACATATGAAGCCAATAAAAATAAACATAAAAATTAAAAAAACTGAATTCATTTGGTCAGATCAGCTCTGAAGCAGATAACTTGCTGCTCATCTAAGTTTCTATTAGAATTAGGCATTTTAAAGATGTTGTATTATCAATGTATTTGCATGTCTCCATACTGAACACTGTAGTGCTATAGTAGCTATAGTGAAATGTGTTTTGATTGCATCTTATTGCCTTTTTGTGTAAAAAGCAGTCACTTGGTGCCCACTATCACTGCTGAAAGTCTTAAAGTACAGCAGATGTTTACCTAATAAGTTCATTGTGCTCGTAAGCCTTTGAAAGCAGCTGTTTTTTATAGCTCTAGAAAACACTTGAGCAAATTTAAGTGTGCCAAGTTGTAAGCAATGCTTTTTTCAAGGATTTAACGCTTTCCTACAACACTGTTTTGCTTGCTTTTATTAAGATGACCCTTCTCACACCACTCAGTATTATTTGTAACTGCTGTGCATATCTCCAATAGTAAATAGAATATCTACTGTATAAATCCTGCAGCTTCACTGTACATTCTGATATTTCTAGATGTAACTTCAGACTTTTTGTCTGCATGTAGTCTGAAGCATTTTGACTCCTTTAATCCAACAGTCTTCATTAGTGAGGTCTAACATCTAGAAAATAATAATTACTGCTTCAAAAGGCAGGTGTTGGAAGATCTGACCAGCCTTACTATGCATGTTAAAACATTAGAAAGAATAAGATTTTGAATACCTTCAAGGAAATCTAGGTTATTTCCAATTAAATAAAAGTCACACATGATTAAATCCAGTTTTACCGACCTCA
The DNA here is from genome assembly GCA_029874935.1 of Atherina boyeri. NCBI lineage: Eukaryota > Metazoa > Chordata > Actinopteri > Atheriniformes > Atherinidae > Atherina > Atherina boyeri. Next base: position 9,723 of record JAPMNP010701320.1, on the reverse strand, counting down.
CTTTTAATTTCTAATTTTATTTACAATGAGCATGCTTGTCAAGATTTAACCATAGTGCAAACATATAGGGTGTTAGGAAACTTTGAAAGGCAGTGTATGACATTTTCTTTACAAAGGTGAATTCAGGTTTCAGTTATAAACAACTCCATCTATGTCCTGACTTGTGAGTTCCCAAAAACACTTACCTTGCATTATAAAATCGTGTTTGAGTTAGCCGGACAGCCAGGAGTCCATACTGAACTGATATTTCTGGCCACAGATCAGACTGTAATAACTACAGAAGCAGAGGCTACATCATCCCACCAGTGTTTACAATAGGAGATCATGGGATCATTGCGGCTGTTGCTGTGTATTGATTTTTAAGTTGTCACCAGCAGGTGGCCTATAGTTTGCCTGAATTGTTGTCGCAGAGGTGATCCATTAACCATGAAGGCTGCATGAAAAGGCTAATGCAATGTCAGCTGGAGAACAAATCCACAGAGGAAATCACACCATGGATTTGCCATGAAGCAGAGGAGCATGTGGGCCAGGAAAGAAAACAACGATGCGAGAAGAGTCATTGTTTGTCACAGTGAGAGGTCAAGACTAGCCACTGGGCCCCAGCTGCAGCCTCTCCTGCTTATGCTTTTCTAACCACTGTAAGATCTGCTGTTTGAGTTCCTCATTTGGCCTGATCTGGTCCATGGTTAGAGGACTACGGTTGAAAGGGTCTGTCTGGTCACTGAAAGGACAACATAATCAATAAATGGTTTAAGTTAAACTTTAGACTTAATGATATCAGCAGATAAATGTTAACAAGGACATGGATTAAAGAAAGGGTTTGATAAAGTGAAGGACAATTTACAAATATCATAAAAATCAATGTCTAATTGTATGGAGAAGCTAACCTGAGGAGATGTCTTGCTATAGTTGAGCGGTCTACTGTTACATTGGAAGAAGGGAGAAGAACAGGATCCAGCATCAGTGTGGACATGATGGGGTCCAAGAACTCATCTGGAGCATCTGCATATGTTTCTTCTTCCTGCTGCTGCCTGTCTGCATGAGACTAAACAGGTACAACAGCAACAAACTGAATATTCACTGCAGTATTTACCACTGAACACTTCATGTAGTCATAAAATATAGACCTATAAGAATTAAAGATGGACTTTGTGGGCCATCTCCTCCAAACTAAGTCAAACAATACCTTTATTTTGTCAGCAAGGAGACCAAAAGCCACAATCATGTCCCCAGGCTTATTGATTTTCTTTAGTACGCGAAGTGTCTGGGAGAACAGAGTAGGAGAATATGATCGTCCATCTTTCGGGACTGTAGCACAGAAATTCTCCTCATCACTGCCAAAGATGGGGGAAAAAAAGAAAAAAGAAATAAATATGAACTATTCTTAAAGAAAAAATGTATTGACAATACATCTCCAATAAAAGGATATGATTAACCAACAATTACAAGTTAACAAATATAAACAAAATCGTCTAAATCTTCTTTTAAAAACTCATTCTCTCATTTCAACTATCCATTCAGTTTGTAACAGAATAATATTTCCAACATACCCGAGGTTTAGGTAGATTGTGCAGATGTCAGAAACAAGCTGCTGCGGCTTGAAGTCAAACTCACTGAAGTCCTTGACTTTGAGAGCTCCCATCTTAGGACCCACCAGGTGTTGTAGAAAGTAATTCAGCATGGAGATGATCCTCTCAGCCAGGAAGGGATGCACAAAGATGCCCTTAATCTCTGAGAGAAGAATGGTCAACAAACAAAAGAAAAAACTGACTAGAAGAAAACAATTCAACAGATGTATAAATGAACTCTTAAAGGTTAACTTTTTCCATACACTGTTTATTTTAAGGAAGTCTTGTAAATTACTTTTTGATTTAAGTATATAAAAAAGAATCTATATTACAATCAATGAAGAACTGGCACTCAAACTTGCTTTCTGCATCCGTAGAATAAAATTAGCAGCACTAAACAGTCACTCAGTACAGCAGTTCCTAGTGCCTTTTTTCTTCTAAGATCTGTCACCGTTACTGAATATAAATCACCAACCCAACAGTTTCATATTGGATTTAGACAGCTAAAGTTACCAAAAACAGGAAGAAAATATGAGTTTGGTTGATTATTTCCATATTTTGTGCCAAGCTTCTAAACGTTTTATCAAAGAAAAACACTGAAATAGTTTTGATATTCGGGACTTTTTTCTTAACAATACTGGAAATGATGGCAGACATGTCCAGCATGGTTCGCCATTGCAGAAATGCAAGGACTGAGATCTCAAAATTTCATTATTCTATCATCACATCTGTTTGTGGGTGTTTTGGGTCTAACAATTAAATTGAAGGTTAAAAACTTTTTTAAGGAAAAGTGCTTTGAAGTGTCACTTTTAACAGACTTCTCTGTCGGACCTGAGGTGAGGAAGGCTAGAGTGCCGATGGTCTCGTTGGACATGATGTTGTGGAAGCGTCCCAGCTGTCCAAACATCTGCAAGCTTGACTCCTTTTCTCTCCGGGCATCAGGGGCCAGGCCTTCCCACTCCCCTCGATCCCGTTCCAGCTGCAGAACTTTGATTTTACTGAGGTACTACAAAAAAAAAAAAAAAGAGGAAAAAAAAAGTATTAATTCTATCCAGCTATATGATAACACAGGGCTACAAAACATTAACAAAATTCCTAAATACTTTGTATTGTACAAATGAGCTGGAAAAACCTATATACGTTTTTATGTACTGCAGTTACTTCAAGTACATTCACACCAAGATTCCTGATTTTCAAGCGGGGCAGAGTTTGATTGTTTGGTCTGGACCAGAATGTGAATCAGCATTCACACTATTACAAACAAACTCTACCACCAAAGGAAGCAGACCAGGGTTCATTTAAAGCAGATCAAACAGCCCTAGTGGGAAGTGCACTTAAAATGTCCGACTCACTTGAATAGCTTCATCTAATAGGAAGATGGCATCATTCATCAGTAAGTTGAGGAACCTGAGGAACAGAGGGGGGTTCATGGCCTCCAGGTTCTCAGATGCATAGTTTGCCAAATGCTGAAACAGAAGAAACAAATTGAAACAAATGTATGCAGGTTTTTTCATACACTTCCTTCTTAACAGTATTCATTTAATCCAGTGGTACTGAGAACATGGGAAGTATGTCTTGGAAACATACTGTAATTGAAATTAATGTTATTCCTTTCATTAGTGACTGATTTTGTGTGTTGTATTACCTTAATGCTTTCTCTATAGCTGTCTTTGCTCCACATATACTTGAGAATTGGATACATGGGTCTTCTGTAGTTGAACTTCTGTTCAAACTGATGAGGATCTCCTGGAGTACAAAACAGAGAAAGGTTGTGTAAAATCAACACGTTTTAGTTTGACTTTGTTGTAGCATAGAACAGACTGGTAAACACACACACACGAACGCACACACAAAATTATTCTGATTGCAGAAGGGACTCCAAATAAGTTGTTAGTAGTGATTTTGACAGCTGAAGTAGAAGGAAACTGGACAGCTGTTTTGGTTTTTAAAGATGTTTGACCTATCGAAAAGGCTTCCTCAGTTCCTACACTTTACTTGCTGACATTGAATCAAACAAGATCCTAAAAGTCATAAAAGTTCAGATATGCTTCCAGCTGCTAATGGTACTAGAAGGTTAAAAGAAAAAAGAAAAAAGTAAAGTCACCTGTGAACTCGATGTCAACAAACACAGTGATGAGGGCTTCGGCCAGCTGAGGTGCATGTCTATAGGAACAGAAGACTCTCTCCCTCTGGAACACAATTGGCTGAGCAGCACCCGTAGCCAGTGGCTCCATGTGGGGCATCACTGCCTCCAGTACCTCTGCAAGCTTTGCTCTTAAGTGAGGGTTCTTCATCCTGTTGTGCACATCAAACATGAAGGATCTAATCAATCAAATAAAAATAGACTGCTTGCACCGGTGTCCCTTCCATCTTACAACAATCACTGTCATGACAAACTAAGTCATGTACCTTTCTACATTACCCATGAAGACAGTAATGAAATTAAGAATCTGCTCCAGATTTTCTGTAGAAGTCTCCAAAATGTCGTCTGCAAACCGACGCAGGAAGATGAAAAAGTCTCCCAGGTTTTCTGCAAAGAACTCTGACAAACAAGACATCTTACATGATTTACATGACTAACATGTTGAGGGATATTCAGCTTTATTAAACTAATGTACAATATGTAACAAACCCTGACCATACAGAAAGCACAGTTGCAGTCATTTTAAAACCTGTTTGAAATCATTAATTCACTCAGACATAAACCTGGAATATTAACTAGACTAATACCTTGCTTAAGTGATTATTAAAAAAAAAAAAGTATGGTGACATTACATCACAATTTTTTTTAAAGAAAATAAATGAAAAATAATAATTCCACTAACACTGAACCCATTTAATCAATATTCCAATCAAAGACAAAAGATTTTTTTTGCTACGGTAAATCTGTAGAGTAGTGGGAGATCTGACCTACCTGGTACATAGCAGAGCACATTATTCTGTAGGGAAGAAAGGGGGAAATCAAGTGCTACATGTTCAGGTCCCTGGTTTCCAATACTAAGTTGAACAAGCAGAGCAGCAGTGGAAGCTTGGAGGTTAAGGCAGCATTGCAGCACGGCAGGCTGTGTGGTGGCAGCTTTGGTTGACAGATAAACAATCATCAGACGCTCAAACTGCTCCAGGAGCTGCTCTGACATTGGGTTGCCTGTTCGCTGGGCCTCCTGCCATGTCACCTGAAGTCGGTGAAGAGACTGGTTCATCTTGACCATCTGCTCATGGAGTCTGCACACACATAATGCACAAGCACAAGTGTTAATACTCATACATGGTGCAAGCATGAGGAATGCACAGTGCACTATGATGCTGGGAGCTCTACTCCAGTTTAACACATAAACTAAAGTTATGGTGTTTGGTTTATTGCATACACCTGTGGAAGCCGAGATGCATGGTGAGTTGTGTGAAGATGAGGTTTTCAGTCAGCAAGCTGTAAGACTGTGCAGATTCCAGCTGCTGCTGGGGGGGTACAGGGATCAGGCAGGTTTCCTTTTCAAGACCTGATATTAGACAAATGTGATTATGAAGTAAAAACAAATAATCAAAATTGCGGTTAGGCTGAAAATGCAACTTGAACAGTTGTACAAAGAAATAATTATCTGCGATACACCAGTGACTAACATTAACGCTTAACAGCTAATCATGACATTGTAGACATGTCACTGAGACTCTAATTACTTTTCTCATATATACTGACCTTTTGCATGGATGTTGCGGTTTCGCCGCTCCTCTTCACTCATCTCTTTAAGTGCACAGTAAGTGGGGTTGAAGGTGAGCAATTTGGGTGAACGTGGCTTGCAGAATGGCTGGCACAGCTTTAAAAGAGCTGCACCCAGATTTAAGAAAAATGCATCTGAAGCATACATCTGGAAGAAGATTTCTGGCATCTGATTGGCCCAGATCTTCGCCCGTCCAGCATTAGCCTGCAGACAGTTGCCCAACCATGTGAGGAGCAGGTGACGGGTCTCACCAGATCGCTGCAGCAAGTTTTTCAAGATCTGGTGCAGCTTGTCATGAAACTGACCCATGAACTGCAACACAAAGAGACTAAAGATCATTAGAACAGGTAAAGGTGGATTTATAATTTGCCAATCTATGTGGGGGGGTACAGGGGNAACCAGCCAATCTATGTCTGGTTCTCTTTCTTAAAAAAAAAAAGCAAACATATCAGCAACAGTAAACTAAAGAGAATTCATGTACCTGGTGGATGTTGGCCTCTTGAACCTTTGTTTCTTGGGCGCTGGAGCGGGAGGGGTTCAGGAAGTAGCCGTGTCCCTCTACCACACCTGGGGTTTTCAGCAAGCAGGATATATTTAAAACAGTCCCCAGGAGGCTCTTCTGAAACTGCAAACCATTAGCTGGGTCTTTGGGCTGTATGTGCTCTACCAAAACCTGGAAAAAGGTAGAAAAGGAACTGTTGGATTTGAAAAGATTGTGCCCTAAAATAGCAGCCATGAAATGTGTGCACACAAATTATTTGTTGTTAACAGAAGCTGCATGTTTCATCAAATCACATTTCTGTGTGTCTCCTGACCTTGGCAATATCTTTATGCTGGCTAAAATAGAGTAGAACATCTAGGTAGAAGTAGAGGAGAGGCTGACACAGGTCCAAGTCTTTGATGCGTCCCTGGAAGATATCGAACACGGGAACTATCACCTCCTCAAAGGTACGCACCTCCTGGTCAGAGAGAAGGCCAGTAATGACCTCCTCCACAAACTCAACCACCTCCTCCGGCTCTGAAAGCACAGTGACTTTGTAAGTAGAGAAAACTAGAACAAGAATGTTTTAATGAGAACTGGCAAAAACAAAAGTAAAAGAGGTGGGACAAAAACAAGGAAACACAAGAAAAGCAAAAGTCAGGCCTCACAGGCCTGATGCGGGACCTACGTGCTCCCCTGAAACCTTCCAGCAGCAGATCTAGAAGCTGCTCGTAAATATTCTGGCTGATGTAGATTTCTGGAGTGAGAAGAACTGTTCGCGTGTTACAAACTGTCAGGTTCTTACAGCGAAGAGCAAATGAAAGCAACTTCTCAGGCACCTTCTTCACCTGGTGTACAGATAAAAAGAAAGTTACAAAATTATTAGAAATCCTGGGTTATATTCATGCTCATATTACCGGTAAGACTATTAAGAGCTGGCTGGTTCTGAGAATAGTGCTATTTAAAAAGCAGCAATTATAATAGAAAAAAAAAAGCATACTTCTTCTTTTGCTCTCTGGTAACAAGCGAAAAGGTACGGAATGGCACATTTCTCTCCAGCATCGCGGTCAGCAGACAGGTTCACTGCGCTGCATGATGTCATGTAGATGAGGTGGTTTCCTGGCTCTAGAAGCAGCAGGCGGTTAAACAGAGCCTGGAGTACAAACAGATATACCACAAACACGATTCAGTCCAAAACATTTACTGGATTCAAGCAGTCTACTACGCGTCACACAACTCTTTTGATTCAAATCCACCATTTATGTAATGCTCTGACATGTTGCATTGATACTAAACTGATGAGCTTGGCATTTAAAGGTGATGAGATTTTTTTTTAAAATTCTGCCAAACATTTAGCTGTGCATTGAATGGAGACAGATAGTCGGCAGGAAAGAAATGAGCTGTGACATAAAAACATGTTCTTGGTGTTGAACCTGCTCAATATTGTCCATGTCCAGCCAGTCCTGTCCATCCAGATCTGCAGCCATTTCCTCTAAGTAAACACAGCGAGGAGGGATCCCATTACCTCCTCTCAGACTGGGGTCACCTAAGGTTGAAAAACCAGAAAAATAAATTGTAAAACGAAGGTGGGAGATCAAATGTGCACTAAGTTTTTATTAAAGACAGAGGTGGAGAATAAATTAATAAAAGGGACTCTCTAAAAACAGAGGGGGCATGGAGTCTACATATCCTTAGCATAATGACTCATCTTTAAGCAGCCTGAGTGATAGAGAGACCAAATCAGCTCACAGTGAGACAGAGCAGTGGTGGAGGTCTTTTCATTGTTTTTAAGCATGGTGAGTCATTTGTTACTTACTGGAAACTTCTGATTTGATTTACAAGATATTGAATGGCATCCAAAAAAAGTTCTTCGAGGAAAACACACTGCTTCTATTTCTGATAAGTACAGTCCCACCATTAAGCCTTGAAATGTTTTTTTCATGTGAAAGCAAGAAATTCTGGTAAATAGTTAGCTTGCTGTGCTAAACACTGATTGGCCTCACATTAGTTAGCTTTCAGCAATCTCCCTGAGATTATTTGAAAGAGTTCTCCATGATCTTTGGGAACAACCATAAACAATGTATAACCAATTGCTGAAGACATCACTGTCAAACATAAAGCTAATGAAATTCTTTATAGTACAATATTACCAACAGCCACTAGGAACTGACCCTAAAACATGTCTGGCTCCAATACACTCCCATTCCAAAAATGTCAACTTTTCCAATGAAATATTTTAAGTATAGACACAGAGGGTTCATTCAGGGTTTCATTGTAAGCAGTCTATGGAAACAGCCTCAGTTGAGTAACTGTGTCTGGGGAAACTGGTGCCATTTAATAAGCAAATAGTTGTAACATCAAATACTATTAGAGTGAGTTTTAGTCTGTTCTTACTTTGAAGAAGTTTGAAAACCTAAAAATACACTCTACAGTAAGGCTGAGCTGAAGCAAAATGTAAGAGCAGATTAAAGCAAACTATATGACAGTCTGACATTATTAGAAAATTACAGCAGAAACCATTTTTCTCTGAAAGAAGCAATGTATAAGTTTAAGATTAGACTAAAAAGGACCTTTCTCCACATCTTTCCAGCTGAAGCTCTCGGAGTTTGTGTAAGTAATTGTCTGCAATCTGATTATCATTCGGTTTGCACTTACTGTTGTCAAGAGTGATGAGAAATATTCTCTGGATCATATGATTGACATTGAGTTGCTCACACAGCTCCTGCCGGGACCGGAAGGAGCGGCTGATCTCTGCAACCGAATCGTCATTGTCATCAACGCTGTCTGACACAGAGTTTTCTGACTCTGACTGGCTCTCTCCTGAGTCCTCCACTGTGGCAGCAGAGAGAGAGAGGTTAAGTATGAAGCATGTGGGTACATTTAGCCCAAATATTAGCATGACCCAAAAAAAGAAAATATGTTAATTTTCAATAAAAATCTTTATTATATTCAAAGCTTGGGCAACCCTCGGTAAAGTTAAACTTTATCAAATGTTAACAAGCCTAAAAATACAAAAACATTCATTTGAAAAATGTGTGCCCGTACTTTATTCAGTCATCAGGCTTTTAAACTGCAGTGTAAGATGAATGTAGATCCGTTCTGCCTAAAGAACACAATAAAAGTTACTAACTAGAACTTTAACTTATTATTAAAGACTTGTATGAAAGAGTTGTTATTAGCAACTTACAATGTTCAACAACTACAGGCTCCTCAGAGTTAAGATCTTAAAAAACAAAACTGGTGGCTTCAGATAATATAGAATTATACGAAAACTTTCAAGCCCTAAATTGTGTGTGTTAATTTGCACACTCAGAAATATCCTATAAAATTAGCAGCTGAAGTCTCTTTCAGACATGCACTGTTTCACATTTATCCAGTCTCAGCTAAATGTGTCGATCTCAAGTCTGAATGACTTGTGTTTGTTAGCTTGATATGAATTTTTGTTTTGAGAAACCTAACTCTCGAAGAACTTCCGCAGATTCGAGAGGGCTTCTCATCCAACAAACAGAAAATGAGTGTGGAGGCAGAGTCCCCAGATGAAGTAAAACAACATGTTTTTCTAGAGTCGACAACATCTACAGTCTTACAGTAGTGCAGTGAAACCTTCTTCACAAGCATGTTAAACATGTTTAACACGTTAAGAAAATTATATATATATATTTTTTTCTTTTAATGTTTTTATCCCACGTTTTTTTCCCATTTTTATCACCCAGTGCTCCTACCTAAGTACAGTCTTGGGCATTGCTCTCCCTCTGCCGACTTGCCCTGCACTGAGCTCAAGCCTCCTTCTTAACTTGAGGAGTGAGCAGGCCCTTCGTTTCACCCAACGGGGCAGGGTCCCCGACTGTACATACCGCGTGGAAGGATCACGTTATTCCAGCCAGGTCCTCCCTGCCCCATCAGGCGCCCCGGCCGGCCAGGGGGAGGCAGTGTACAGCCCAGGACTGGTGCATGTTTTTGT
>JAPMNP010701310.1:0-10006 GCA_029874935.1 Atherina boyeri | reverse complement strand
CCTCCTCTCGACATTAACGCTGACAGGGCCAAAAACATTGCAGGAGGCTATTGGCAAATACATAGCAACATCTATGCTCCCATATGCCGTAGTAGAGGAGCCCGGCTTCAAGCATTTATTAAAGGTGCTTGAGCCACTCTACATTGTCCCATCCTGTGCGCACATCAGCGAGTCTGTGGTCCCCGCCATTTACAAGCGTGCACGAGCAGTGGTGGAGCAAAAGCTGTCAAATGCACAAACTGTTCCACTCACAACGGATGGGTGGATATCGCGTTCCACTGAAAGCTACCTCACGGTTACTGCCCACTTCATCACCCATGAGTGGGAGATGAAAAATCCAGTCGCATCAACTGTATGAACAACACACCAGCACTCAGTTACTGTAGCTGAGAAGCAACAACAGGCAGTAACAGAGTAGAATCTTGAAAAGCCCAGAACCATTACTTTTGCATTGGTGTCTGTTCAAAATGAATTAAGAAAACTAGTCTTTTACAAATGATTTTTTATTTATTTTTTCCCCACTGTACCGTACCGTGACCCCCATACCGAGGTACGTACTGTACCGTGACTTGTGTGTACTGTTACACCCTTATTAATTTAACATTAATCAAAAAGCTATTTTTCATGTACAGAATTTGATGCGGTTGCAGTTGCAGCAAGGTTTGTTCATAATCACGTAAGATTCAAAGAAAGTGAAGACCCAAACTAAAAAAAAAAAAAAGCTCTGTTACTGTCAGTGAAAAACCCCACGCTAAATCTTTAACTTATAATTGCAGCAGCTGATATGACATTGATGCAGTGTTTCATTTATACATGGAGCAATATAGCTGGTGCAACAGATATGTGTGAAGTTGGAGTCAGTAACATTGCAACTTACTTTACAAAGCATAAACTGGGTACAACACTCATGAGGAACACAGCGCTTTAGACCAAACCAAAACCCTTTCTGTAAAGCAGAGACCAGCCTTAGTGAAATACACACACACAAACACACACACACACACAAACACACACACACACACACACACACACACGCACACACACGCGCACACACACATGCACAGAGGCATAAGCCACTATAGATTGGTCCATTTTCTGTTCCCCTGAGAGAAATACCATTTCCTGGGTGCTTTGATCTATCAAAATGAATGAGGCAGTTGGCATCGACTGTTACAAGCAGCAAGGAACCCCTTCAGAGTCATGCAGTTAGAATATTCATAGTTCTCTCCAAAGTGTCTCTTTACATGCTTGTATAATGAGGAATTCAATCGATGTAGACTTCTTTTTCAAAAGCTGATGTGGAGATGAAGTCTCACTTTTCCAATTTTGTTGGTTTTTTTATTTTTCATATGGAGGCATGACTTCCTTTAAACAGTGCTGAATGGCACACAAACCCTTAGACACACACATATGCTGTATTCACTCTGTAAGCTTAATGAAGAGAGAAGTTCTGAGAGCAAAGTTAAGTGACATTTAGACTGGCGTGTCAAGTGACAGTAAATCTGCATGTGTCTCTGTCAGGTTCAATGTGACAGAGACTCTAGGTCTGACAGCGACTCATGTCAGTGTCCTGCTGCCATGGGACTGGAGAGAAACCATCTGCCTCAGATGTGCCTCTGAGAATAATATGTAAACACTGTTGACATGCACCAGTGGGAGTCCTCACAAGGGGTGCTTTTCAAGCCAAAAATCAAGTTTCACAGAGATCTTTTGGTCTGGTTACCCTTTCATGTGTGCCTTCACTGGTTGGGGTAATGTCATCTAACAGGAAATGAGGTTATTAAACTGAAACCATTATCTAACCTTTCCATTAAACCTTAGCTATTTTTATGGCAACCCACTATTTTTGAAACCAATAAAACAAATAATCTATTTTCACCTTAAAAATTAATATTACAGATTTACTATTCACTTAGCATAAAATAAGAAGTATGTAGCATCTAATCTGGTGCAATAGCCCATAAGAAAGCATTCATAGGCCACATTTATCATTTAATCATGTGTACAGCAGGCACAACAGTGTTCAAGGAGGAATATGTTAACTCATGGACCATGGCTGACCAACTACATTAGATTTGGCTGCTAAGTGTGATAGATTTCTTCCAAGAACATTAAGGATGCTTTGTGGTTAACAAAGCTTTATTGCTCCTTGGACTTTGCAGGTTTTCATCCAATCTAATCCACCTTTTTTACATAGCACATTGTAAAAAACATGTAGTTACCAATGTGCTGTACATATAAAACTAAATATACATATGGAGACACAAAGACATTCCACACACAGCCTGAAATTCTGCACTCCAAAAGACATTAAAATACTTTTTTTAAACAAAAAAATGAAAAGCAGAAGAGTAAACTATGTCTAAAAGACACTAAAAAATTTTTATAAACTATAATACACAGAAAGAAATTAAAAGATTCAAATAAATTAAAAGACTTAAATACACTTTAAGTAAAATAAAGGCTGAAATAAATTAACACTTTAAAAAGACTAAGACACACTTAAAGAAAGGCCAAAATACACTAAAAGACAAGCAGAGACACACAATTATCATGCTGTGCTAAAAGCCTAGGAGTCAAAATGTTATTTAAGATGTGATTTAAAAGTTTCCAGAGTGGGGGCCAGTTTGATCTGGGTAGGTTGCTGTTTGGTTGCCAGTACTGAAAAAGCTTGGGGACTTTTGGTTTTGTCTCTGGATCTAAGAACCACAAGGAGTAGCTGAGCTGCTGACCTCAAGGCCCTTGATGGAATGTATAGTTCCTACATGTCTGAAATGTATGTCTGTACCAGTCTCTTTAAACAAACAAAAAAACAAAAACAAAACTGACAAGCAGCCAGTGCAGTGAAACCAGGATGGGGGTGTTGTGATCATGCTTTTTAGTGCCAGTTATCTTGGTACCATTGATTTTTAAAATCTTCGCACAAGTGGGCGAATATTTCCTCCACAGCAGGGGAAAGCAATGTCCATGTAAGCAAAGAGAAAAAACACTAAAAGCTTCATATCTGAGAGCATTTCTTCCCCTGAGCACTGGAAACATATCATTATCCAACTGAGGCACATGGAATCAATGCTTCATTACACCTAATATTTTTTCAAGTGATGCTAGTCAGCTAAATATGCCTTGTGCATGTAACATCTATCTTTATCACAGCCTTTATTTGAAAGTTGTTATTACTGCAGTACATAGTGACCTTGTCTGACAGCCTCATCACTGGGATTAAATCAGCAAGTACCGAAAGGTACACTGCAATGAAAGAAAGGGGACTTAGTTATTTCTCAGAAACTATAGAAAAAAGAAAGTCTACTTTTTCACCCAAGGAACTCATAAGATCATGCGAAAACTTTACACAGTTTTCATTCAATAAACTCATAGCATCATACAAAAATTCAATTTTATCCTCATTTTGTGCAGTTCTTTTTTCACCAGCATATACTAAATTTGCTGCAGATTGAGTCCAATAACATCGCCACAGCGCAAAATCCAGCACTGTGCGTCAGCTGATAAAAATGACTAAAGACGTGCCGTCCAGTCCAATAAGTGGAGTTCCATTTAAAGGAACTGCTTTCGCTAAAATTACTGCCATCGTTGGTTATTGATTTTAATTTTTCAAAAATGGATCCATTTTTTAATTTTTCATTGAGAAATGCTTGTTGAGAGTCCTTAAAAAAGAGAGGGAAAAAAATGTTTATTAAGATAAACCTTACTGACAAAACAGTATGCATTAAAGGAAACAGACAAAAACAAACACCAGTGGGTACAGGGCATTCTTATAATGCCCTTACTGCTAAACTGAAACAAACAAACAAACATCAAATTCATGACATATTATTGTAGAGAATAGGTTGAAGATTACATTCCACAAACATAACACACAGACGTAAAATAGATCACACTAACCAACAACAACAATTAAACATTCATCACTCTTTGGAAGGAGCACATCCTCTACTCAGAATGCTCCAAATTCACATGAATAGATGTAAAATGAGACAGCGTCTGCAAACATCAGTCAACTTCCTGTTTTGCTGTTTTATCTATCCACCAGCATTTCCTTGAGATGAGGCTGAGACACCTCAGGACTCCAGGGAGGTCACAAGGTAAATCTGGTCTCAGTGGGATTGTTGCTTCAGGCCGAGGAACGTGAGGAAATGTCTTCTGGCTACAGCAGGTTGACACCAGCAGGCGAAAAAGCTAGCGATATCTCTCGTCTGCCTTTACCAACACATTTCACTGAATCTATCCCACCTGATCGCCTTTGCTTTTCTGGCTGCAATCCCTACGACTCTTTATTTTCACCACCTGACCCATATACAAAACTGCTTCCTGGTGGGTGCTGCTCCAGAAACTAGGCCCAAGCCTTTGATCCAGCTCCAGATCACTGGCTGAAAGACTGTCACTTCAGCTTTAGTCCACAGAGCACCCCACGGCAGCTCTTCTTCTCCAAGCTTGGGCGACACACTTTTTATCACATTCGCACATCCTTTGTCATGTGACCAGCTCATTCTGCACTCTCCCCAGCTTGTTCACCAAAGAATTGGCTTTTTTTAGGTGAACACTAACACCTCAAATCAAACACAAAAGGGATCAAATAAACAGCAAATAAAATGTGGCATTGATGGTGTAGGAACTTTAACTAAACCACAATATCTGTGCAGGGTGAAAGTAGAATTTACAGTGACAAAAAATGAAAAAAAAAACATGCTGAAACATTTACACGAAGGAAAAAGAGGGTAGATTTAATTTAAAAATTGGCACACATTCCTAATTTCTACAGATGAAAGCTCATAAATGAAAAAGCCTGGAATCATGCCTGATATGGAAATCCAAAGTTATGAATAATGCCTCTGTCTCAATCATCAAGTCTGTTTTAACAAGGTGGATTAGCTAAGCACCTGCAGGCTGAAAGGCACACATGGCTGCACTCCTAACTTACTGAGAGTGGGACAAGAGTCCCTGAGGGCCCTGGACCTCATATCCTCCTTGCTGGACCCTCACCAGTCTGTAGGAGGGAGCAGCAGCAAACAGCAGCAAACAACTCAGGCTTGTCATTTATACCGATGAGTCTACCTCCAACATGCCGATGCTGTAGCAACAGCAGCTGATTTACACACGGTTGCTAATCAGTGAATGGCTCTCTTACTAATGAAAACTCATAGCTCTATACAGTAACAGTACTGATATGATTTTAGCTGCTATTACTCATTCATAAATATGCAACAGGCAACAGTACTTAAATGCTACAAAGGGTGAAGTGCTGAAATTATGAATTAGAGGTCAGAAATGTTGACACAGAAAATGGAGACTAGGTCATAGGTATTGCTATCTGTCGTGAAAAATAACAGCCTTTTTTTTGTATATTTCTATCCAGACATAAATTTCACAAATAGAGTATATTCTTTGCTCCTGCCTGGCTGGCCTCAGTGAGGCTCTGGCATTAAGCTGATTGCAGGATAGAAATGGCCCACTCCACCCTCCCATCCAGCTATGGGAGCCAAGGTAACACCAGTAAACAGAGAGGCCAGCACAATGGTTTGTTTCAGCTTGGCATTGATCCACCATTCCACAGAACAAGTCATAGACACCACCAGTCTAATCATGATTAAGACCATAACAGAGAGTTTGGTAGACACAAGGGGAATGCAACCATCCATCCATCCGTTAGATTCATCAAGCAAATCACTTCCACTTCCAGCAAATGAAAATGAATTCATTGTGACTTACCTGTTCCATTGGCTGTGTTTGCTAAGAAGAGAGGATACAAAGCTGAGCAGCTTTGAGATAGACGGACATTGAGGCAATACAGATTCACAGCGAAGTCTTATGGACTTGCTGGCTTTGAGAGCAATTTAGGAATAAATGAGTGTAAATGACTTATTGTAGGTTTAGAGGTAAAGCACACTCACCACTGGAGCAGTCCAGTCCTCCCCATCCAGGCTCACACTGACATGTATCGGGAGACACACAGCGACCATGGACACACTCCTCTGTACACAGAGCTGAAACACAGAGACATTTCCCACATTATTGCAATTAATAATTGTGTTAAATGCGCACACACATACACACACAAAGTGGGGTGTAAAAAATTAATAAACCACCAATAAACGCATAATTAAAACCACCAAGACAACAGCTAAAAGAAAATGGCCCATAAAATTGAACACTCAATATCTTCATCGTGAGACTAAATCTTAGCTTTGGCACTCATATTCAACATCCATCTCCAGTAGTTGACACTGGGCTAAATTATTTCTTAAGAGACTCAGGCTTTGGTTAACATCTTGGTATATCACACAGCCTCACTTTCCACAACGAGCCGTCATCAGCAAGCTGAGCCATGACGGAACACGCTGT
The DNA here is from genome assembly GCA_029874935.1 of Atherina boyeri. Lineage (NCBI taxonomy): Eukaryota > Metazoa > Chordata > Actinopteri > Atheriniformes > Atherinidae > Atherina > Atherina boyeri. Next base: position 3,649 of record JAPMNP010701310.1, on the reverse strand, counting down.
AAATCACCTCTAATGCTCTGCCATATAGAAAAGCTTAAATATTGCAGGTACATTGCAGTGTTTACTAAGTGTGCCATTTTCTTGATCATTCATATTGAGCAGCACAACACCAAATTGATCGAAGTGACATTAGTATTCCTGGTGGAGCATTCACAAGAATTGAAAGGTTTGGTTTTTTAAGCAACTTGTGTGGAGAGTTTTTTTTTCTTTTTTTTTTCAAACCAAGCAGGAACAATAGCACAAAAATAGGTACTTAGCATGAATAAATATATGGCAGCCAAGGTCATTTGGCCAGCAGGGTTAAGACAAGCAGGCTTTTATCTGGGGAAGGAGGCAGGCAGGCAAACATAACGAGAGAGAAATCCCGCCTGATGGGAATCAGCAGTCCACTAACATGGCCTGTGGAGGGATGATACACAATCCAAGGGCAGCGGAGCAGACAGTCTGTCCTCTTAACTGATCAGACCTCATCTAACACTTCATCCAAGTTCTGTCTCCTTTGTTTGCTTCGGTTTTTTTATGTGTCTTGGTCAGGGAACAGCATCTACATGATTAACAACAGAAGGCCTGTTAATATTGCAGCTCTGTGTGCAAACATCATAGCACCCGTTCTGCAGGTGGAGAGGTCAGCAGGGGCTGACTGCAGGCCTGAACAGAGCTCCTATTGATTATCACTCAATCAGGCTTTGATTAGGATCCACCACCAGCAAGTGAGATGCAGCAAGAGAGAAAGGAGGAGCAAATCCCAAACACATCCATGGATAATCGCAAAATGCTCCCATGGCAAAAACTCTCAACCAGAGATTGAAAGATAATTCTGGGCAGATTTTTGAGCATCAGTGCTTTGGCAGGAAACAGTCTAATTACAGTAAGCCAGGAAAAGGAGAAAGAAGAAGAAGAGCTCCCACATTTATGCTGACGAAGGTAGTGAGATCGACTACCTGTAATCAATGAGTCCACATTGTGCAGAGTATTCAAAGGGAAGAGGAGACGAATTCAATGTCACCATGATGAGTTGATTTAGTTTAGTTTCAATCAGCAAATTCTGATCAGCGAGAACAGGAAAATGCAAATGTGTCACATCCTTTAGAAAAAAAAAGAAATATGGAAATGAAGTTTTGAATATGGGAGAAAGGATAAAGCGCACCCTTCTCCTGAGATCTGAACCGGTGTACTGAAGGGAAGGCATAATAAAGTAGGAGGTAGGTCTTTCATTTTAATTGAAATTCATGAATCACTCTGCCTAACTCATGTCTAAGGAATCTGTTGGAAAATTAAGTCTTTCATCTAGATAAAAGGCTAATCTAACTCATTATGCAGAGGTGTTATCAGAACAAGGAACAATGAAGCTAATTGGTGATGGCCATGTAATAATATAAATTTTTATCTTTGTACCCAGTCAAAATACAGTCATTTAAAATTCTTCGTAAACCAGCAGTTCAGTTTCTTCTTGATTTTGGAGCATTCTGCCTTAGTCAGTGACAACCAGAAAAACTTAGTTTGTTTACCTTTTTTGTTGTGGCAGTGTTTTGTAGTAACAAAGTGAGAAAAAAATATAGCTGATGTTTTTAAATAAATCCAAGGGCGATGCCTACAGAGCATATCAAACATATTCCTGCAAAGCCATTTGTGCAAGCCTCTGTCTAACACATGGATGACTTATTTTATAACTATGCCTTTGAAGCGTGAAAAAAAAAGATGCAACAAAGCCAAAAAGAAAAAGAAATCAAAGGCACAGGATCCCTTTCTGAAGAAAAATCTCATCATCTTTCAGATCATCAAAATGCAAATGTGAAACTTAATCAAAACCAAACTAATTCTACAGCCAAACTCACTTTAAAATTATGTTTCAGCGCCGGACTGGCAGAAGTCATGCAGAAGTCATGCAGGAGTCATCTGGCCTTAATGTTTTATAAAATGGGGGCTAGTCGCCCTGCAGAGCCCGTCTGCCTCTGAAGATATTACAAGCTCTTGTCATTAGCAAGGTCCTCTCACTTCTTCTTGCACAACTGTAATAATCATGCTTATTAGGAGGGAAATGAGTTCCTCACATCCTCTTCATAGGCTAGTAACATATTAAGGTAATGACTTACGTTAGATCAAAGGTCAAAGAAATAATAAAGACCTCTAGATGGAAACTTCAAGCACTAATTAAAGAGATGCAGATCAAAGTTCAACATATCATGGAGTGCCTTGAGAAAATTAAACAATCAATTACAAAAGATGGAATGAAGCAAAAATAACAAACAAAAAAGATTGTAGATAATGTGCCGATCTAGTGTCAGAGGCAATTTCCTTTTGTGTGTTTGTGTAACAATTTTAGTTCATTTGTGGTCTCAACGTCCCCAGATTCATTTAGCCACCTCTCACTGGAGCTAATTTGAGTGCTAATGTTTTGCCATATGACAATTTTTTTTCTTTTAAAAAAGGTAAACAAAGCAGGCAGGACTAAAATGCAAACACTCTTCAAGCATTCCTGTTTGTTAATGAAACAGAGCCGACACAATAGAGGGAGTATTTTACACTCGGTAAACAACAAGAGTCTTGAAATAGATGACTTGAGTTAATTTTGGGTCGATTTACTCTATAATGTCCCCTTTTGTCACTGCGTGCAAAACTGCTCAGGGAGTACAAATCTTTTAATCCTGGTAGTGAGTGTGCAAGGATTAAAAGAGAACAGTTTGCAAAGGCAGCAGAAAGCAAACATTGCCCTGTTGGCCTCTATCAACTCTGACTCCCTACTTCACCTGAAAGATGCTGAGTGAAAATGCTGGGTGGTTCATAATATGAAAGCAAAACCTATCACATACTAAGGAGGGCTAATTCTAGAGGCACCCCCTACCTTTAAAGATTCACCTGTTTAGCACCCTGAAAATCCTATTAATAAGAAAATGCCTGCATTGTCAGTTAAATGGTTAATGAATGCATTATTGATCAGTCTGCACCTCACTCCTTAAGACCACCATATAATCACACTGGCTTGTTCCCTTTGCTGCCTGACTTCCTGGGGAAGGGCTATCCTGAGGCGATTAAAGCCCTGACAAGGACAAGCTCAGCTGTGGTCAAAGAGCAAGCCCACATGGCGGCAGTCATTGTTTCAGAAACCCCATCGTGGTGCAAAAGATGTAGGATAGTATTAAAGTGCAATTCTAAACTTATCTAAAGAGAATAAAACATAAGGTAAGGCGTGGATATCAAAATCACAGCTCTCTGAGGCTACTATAATATGTACTGTCTTTATTTGACCAACATGCAGAAATATTCAGTTTGATGTGAGGGAGTAGAAATAGAAGTTGATGATCATTAATGAAGCTATAAAAATGACAGTGAAGGATTGTTATCAGCATGTTACTACAGTCTAATTTTCAAGGCTTCTGCTCTTTTCAGGTTATTGAATTCTTGTGCAGCTTTATGTTGGGTGATATAGCTCCACAGTCTCTAACCAGTACCTCCTTGGCTCGTTAATTTTTGTCATTGTTATACAACTTCAATTAAACTGCACTTGCTGGAAGAGTAAAGCAGGGAGCAGGCTATGGTATAAAATAGTATGCCATCTTATTAAATCATGCTAAATCACCTCAAACTCAATAATTTCATATGGAAAGTCATATGCTAACAGGGAATGTGGTGGTTTAGTGTTACTGAGTAT
>JAPMNP010701304.1:0-10431 GCA_029874935.1 Atherina boyeri | reverse complement strand
TGGAAAGCTGAATCCTGTTCATTAAGTTTTATGCTGTTCATGGCTCACTCAGTTTAGTGTCTATATCCTTTGTGGCTCTAGGAGATAAAGAAGTTAAAGTTGAATTCTGAGATATTAAAAACATTTACTTTTATGAATGTTTAAAAAAAAACTAATCTAAAGAAAGAAAACATTAAAATCCCTGAAAACCTAGTTTTCCAAGTTTCTTCAGCAACTTATGCCAATTTTCTAAAAGTTAAACCATGAACACATCCATTCATTTTCTACAACTTTTACAAGTCTTCAAAACCACCCTCTCTGCAGTCAATTCTTGTTCTTTTAGGGAGATACTGAGTCATTCTCAGACCAACAGAGGGGAATAATAATTGTAGCATATCCTAGGTTTTCCCCTGAGACCTCTCTCTGGTTCAACATGTTCAAAACACCTCACCTTTAAGGCATCGAAGAGGCATTCCAGACACCACCTCAGCTGGCTATTTTTGATGCAGAGGAGCATCGGCTCTGCTCTAAGCACTTCCCAAATGAATGAGCTCCTCTCTCTGTCTCTAAGCGTGAGCCCAGGCACCCTTAAGAAGAAGCTCATTTGTACCCTTGATCTCATTCTTTTGGTAACTACCCAGAACTCGTGGCCACAGATGAGCACAGGAATGCAGATTGACCATATCCCTGTGTCACACTGACTCTTTCATTTAGAGTGAAAAAATAGCTGCAGTTCGGCAAAAAAGTTTTGTCCACGTTTTCCTTTCTGATCATCAGAGGAAAGAGGTCATTCTTGAGATGCGTCAAAGAAAATGTAGCTGGATTTCCAGATTTACTTTCTTTTTTATCCAGGGGGCACACACCCCTAATGAAGCTAGTGATCTTAGTTTCTAACTGATAACATTTTGTCAAGCTTTGATTGCTGCGTATCGAGGACAGAATTATCAATATGATAGAGAAATACTTCAGATTTTCACCACATGTTCCAGGGGGTTTAAAGAGTTTCTTTCCTAGCAGTAATGATGCTGCTTTAAATTCTCAAAGCTGTGGCAAATTCCTTATCATAGCCAAAAGTGGGCTAGAATTTTGGTGAAATAGTTCAGATATAAGATATTCGCAGACATAATGTCACGCTGGAGGAGTTTTCTCACAGCAATCTCGCACTGGTGCAGTGGTACATTTGCTTGAGGCAAGTGGATAATTTCCTGCCTGCATGAGTTTAATAATGCTCTAGGTTGCAATGACATGCCACACCAACATTATGGAAAGGGCACAGCAGACGAGTATGTCAACACAAATTAGTCGGGTCAATGTTGTCAGGCTTTAAGAGAAATTTAAACTTTGACTGTTCCAGCTTCGACCACATCTCATTTCAAAATCATATCATTTGGCGTGTTTGACTTTAGTATGCACATCAAGAACGAGCATATTAAACATGTTATTACTGCAACAGATCACAAAGAAGGATACCTTACTAGTATTTGTGGTCTCCAGCTGCTTGTATTATGCATAAGACCCTTTCCTTTGAAGCCCATGATATTCTGCAGCTACCTGAAGGCAGCAAAATAGGTCTCCATTTGCAGCCTGTAACTTGAATCATGTTGCATATTCTGAAGGTGACTTAGTGCTCACTCTAGAATAAACTGTGCTGAACTCCAACCCAAACTATAAAGCACTTGTTGAATATGCAGAACTGTGTTCTGATTGATGCAAAGAGACAAGTTTTTCATAACCCTGAACTATTTTCTCCACTACCAAACTGTGTGATGAGATTATACTTACATGTATGTAAAAGGCAGTGAGGGACATCGGTCATGACACTGATTATTGATACAGTTGATTTAGTCATCCTAATCAACTCTATTGTATATAAATGCTGCAGGTGCTGGAACCTTTGGTCACAAAATTACTGAAGATCTGGCATTTACAGCCAAGTTTGTAGTGCACTGAATTTGAATAACAAAAATAGGCCCTTCTGAGAACGAAGAGGGAGAGGCTGATAGGAGGGGGAAGCGGGAGTGAGAAATGCAATGAAAGTGGAACATGGAGATAGAGAAGGGAAAAATAGTTGTCTGGTTTCAAAGGGAGAAAGCAAAAAGGGAGAAAGAGAACACAAAAAGTAAAAACCCCTTTTCCCATCTCACGAAGAAATGAAAACTTGTGTCGTTACCAGGGAGGGTGCTTTATTCTGGTGTTTCTATAGCAACAGTTCCTATGTGCCCATTTTACCAACCTGAACTATTATCATTATGCAACATGTAAGAAAAAAAAGAAACATACAGATGCCAAAAACAATGTTATAATTGATAATCATGCAGACAGGCGTTGCTTTTTTATTCAACATGCTGCATAAATGCAACACTTGCTGATGTAAAACCAAACAAGCAAATGTAGCAACACACACACACACACAGCATTGCACGGGGCAAGTTGAAAACGACATGAGACGTTCACATCATGGGCTCCCTTTGAAAGTAAGATAATTGGACGAATTAACATAGCACACATTTAGAAAAATACAGATATGTGTGATCTCACTCATGTCTTCACTTCTTTCCATCTGTACTACCTGCTCTTCCCATCCCTGCCTCTTTGTATTTAATGTGTCCTGATCTGTAGCTGTACCATTCAGTGTATCGGTTCCTCTGCTTGTGTGTGGCAATACATCGTCTATGATCATGCCGAGTTGTCATTTTCAGGAAAACAGATTGAGACAGAGAGGCATTACAGAGAACCTAGGACATCCATCATCTGCCGTCTGCTTATGTATGTGCGCTTCTGTGTGTGCAAAGGCCCACAGCTCTTTAAATAACTACGTCATCACCATGCATGATTTAGCAAGAGATTTTAAATACGCACACAAGCGCACAGGATCATTAAACTCAGTGGATGCTGCCTTTCGCCTTCAGCACTTCCCATGACAACAGAATCCCATCAACACTCACACCTAACCTTTTGTTGCCGCAGTAATCACCGATTAACAGTCTGTTAGAAAAACAAGAAAAAGCAGAGCAGAGAAACAGAGAGTACGACCGAAAATGAGGTGAGGCCGTGACAAAGAGAAAAGGGAAAATATATAAGCAGACACATACATGAATACGGTATGTGTGTGTTTTGGGGGGACAAACACTCAGTCACAGGTCAAATACATTGTACCTACTCAGCATAAATTGTTCCACATGACAGGCTATTGTGATCAGCCTATTATGGCAACAGTAATCATATTACTATAAAAGTGCTCCTATCGAGATCAAACAAAGAGCATTTAAGAGCTGATGCAAGGTTCAAGGACATGAGACAAACACAAACTATTGCCTTCACTTCCTATTTGATTGTTTTACCTGCATAAAGTTCAGATTTAAAAAGTTCCCAGACAATTTTGAACAAACTCTAGCTCATCAGAGCCACATCAGATTAAACGATAACAAAATTGAACATGTAAAACAGAAAAAGAATCATGTAAACTCAAGGCAGCTTGTGACAATCTTCCTGTGGTTTTGGCCTCAGAGGGGTTTAACTCCTGAGGAGCATGACATCCTGTCACCACTGCCACCCTCAGCATTATGCATGAGACACTCTTTCATTTTAATCCCTGCACACAGAAACTTTCTGCTGCCATTGTTGAATGTTGAATGATATTCTCTCTTAAAGTTTTTAAAGCATAAAAGAACAGTTACTTTATCTGTCAGCATGCATGAAAACATAATGTTCACAGTCAGAAAAAAAACAAAACAACCAAAACTACAAACAAAAAAAAGTAGATTTCACCTGAAACTTTGGTCACATTTTGTTAATAGTTTTTTTTGTCCTTGTTTGTGTTCAGCGTTGTATTTGTTTATGGGCTTGTTCCAATCAAATCAAGATTTCAAGTAACTTGACCATCTTCGCCAGTTTTTTCTTCAAGCCTCTGTCACACATCTCTCTTTGTTCAAATTCTGCAGAGAAAGTTTTCTTTTAAAACCAGCTCCTCATAAACACGAGGCACTGGTCAGTATGTTGGCTAACACGATAGTACATTAAGGCTTTTGGGTTTGCTGACCAGTAGTTCTAACATTTTAACTGTGTGTCCAGTATCTGAGCTATGCAAGCCTAAACATGTCCCTGACCTGGCTGTTTATCTGGACCAGTGGTGAAATTGATATTGATTTTCTCAACAGAGATTTGGCCGCAAACCAACATCTTTCTGAGTGTTTTGAGCGGCTCACTAAGAACTTCAAAGTTTCGCTCACGGGTGTAATGCTGACCCTGATGGAGTTTCGGGAAGTGGAACACTGACCAAAGTCAATCTCTTCAAGCACTAATGGCCTGCTGTGTATAGCGATACTTTATATTTATGGAACATTAGTGTGCTTTCTACAGAAAAGAATAACTTAAGAGCATATGTATGTAATCTGTATGTGTGTAAGGTGGGATGAATACATCCTAAGACACAAAGTGAGGTGAACTTACATACATATATAACTGATTAAAGTCTTACAGATATTAAGCCATTGTATTACCTCACAATTATTGATAGTGAGTGAGCAAAAGGAAGGGGTAACAGAATAGATGTGGAATGGATCTACAGAAGAGGGATTGGTACTTAAAGAAATTAAAACCTGAACACAGATGAGTAATGAACTTATTGAATTCTCATTAATAAGTGAAAGCAAAGGGAGGGATGGCGGCTTACGGAGACACAATGAGCAGAGAGATCAGTGTGGGGTACTTCATCCAAAACCATTTCTATGATGCTGATGTTCAAAACATACTTCAGCTCCTGAGCCGAATCTAAAATACAATCAATATACAGACTTCTGAAAAGAATGTATGTTATTAAAGGTCCAATTACAAAAAAGGCTCAAGAGCAGACATAGAGGTTGAAATGCAGGTCAGTGTCTTACTCTAATGGTTGCAAATTTTCAGCAAAATTTCAGAAGTTATTCTATGTTACAGTATTTGATCGTGTTTAATGAAAAAGAATCCACATCTTAATATCTAAATTCTGTCTGCACGCCTGCCACCATGAAAATGGAAAGAAATGGTCCATTTTAAAGTGTCACAAGCCTTGAATTTTGAATTTGCTTCTGCAAATAATTAATTCCAAAGTTTAATTTTCCTTTGGGGAATTAATCAAATTTTTTACAGTGGTTTAATGAAAGACAGATTTTCCATGGTAATGGCTGACATGTTATGTCCAGTGCTGTACTGTGTATGGTCCTTTTGTTTTCCATTTGTGATGGAAAACAGTGATCATCTGTGAAAACAGTGATCATCTGTGATCACTGTTTTCCCTTTTTTCCCACCTTAAAATTCCAAATGTGATTTTTGTGCCTTAGGCTGCACGGCGGTGTGGTGGTTAGCACCAATGCCTCACAGCAATGTTTAAACCCTGGCAGGGGTTTTTCAGTGTGGAATTTGTATGTTCTCCCCCATGCAAGCGTGGGTTCTCTCCAGGTACTCTGGCTTCCACTCACAGTCCAAATACATGCATGTTAGGTTAATTGGTGTTTCTAAATTATCCCTGCGAGTGAACATGATTGGTTGTTTGTCTCTCTATGCTGGAAACAAAGGGATGTGTACCATGCCCCTCTCTTAATAGCAGCTGGAATAGTTTGATACAGGCAAATAGAGCGGTTTATCATTTGATCAGTTCTCCTTGACTCCAGTCCCAGTAATTACAATATGTTATAACCAGAGGTGGGTAGAGTAGCCAAATTTTGTATCAAATCAAACTTTATCTATATAGCACTTTTCATACAAAAGTAGCAAAAAAGACACAGCTCATCCAGTTTGAGGTGCTGGATTGAAGAATAAATGTCGAGAAAAAGAGAAAAAAATCTTTCTTTCTCTTTTCTCTACATACAAAAGTAGCACAAAGCGCACACACACACACACACACACACACATGCAAACCACCGCTCTGCACGAATATAAACTCTCACTTCTAGTTTCTGTCTCTTTTAACTGAAACATCAGTATAAAATATAACTGGAGATGAACATATGTTGGTTAAATAAAAAGTGACTTAAACATCTGGCTTGACCCTGATGTGAGGAAGCGATATCCTGGGGATCTGTCCACACCAGGAGCCACCCTACCAATGACCACAGGGAGCATCACTGTACTCAAATAAGAGTAAAAAAGTTGCTGAAAAGACGACTCAAGCAGTGAGTAACTGCTTCATTGTGATATGATTTTTTTCCTCCACTTTAATCTATTTCATTATTATATTTGGGCTCAAAAATACAAAAAAGAAATAACGAAGAGTTTGTTCATTTTTAAGCAATCCATTTAGAATTTGTATTATTAGTTGTCCAGACAACAAAGTCATCACTGGTGCTAGACTAAAAATCTGAATTTGGCATTAGCTTGGTCAGAGAAGCTGATTTTTGTAATGTAGGTGCCTTGTCCTAGCAGTGAACACAGTATCCACCAAAAAACACGTTATCCTCCAAACATGCATCATAATGAGGCCAACAGGTGTTAATCCTCCTCGGTTTTAACATCACTTGTTTGTGCTGCTATGCCCCCATGGTTTGTGTGTGTGTCAAAATGTGACTGCATGGCTATGTCTGATTGGTGAAACAGAGGTATATGATGGTTGCTACTACAGTATGTGTGATTGGTGAAACTGACAGCATCTCTCTGGGAAAACTAAATTATATCTAATTAAATAAATGATGAAAAAAACTAAGAAAATAAAGAAGTAAAGAGTTGAGTGGTGCCCAGTGTAGCGGAGTAAGAGTAGCGTTTCTTCCTCACAAATTTACTTGAATAAAGGCTGGTACGTAAGTGGCTCAGATTATAGAATAAGGCGTCCAATGACTGGATGGTTGGCAGTTTGAATCTCGGTCCCCCAGTCAATCTGTCGTGTCCTTGGGCAAGACACTTCACCCTCCTTGCCTCCAGTGTCAACATCACTGTTGTGTGTGCGTGTATGAGTGTGTATAAATGTTCGCTGGTGGTCGGAAAGACCATTGGTGCGGATTGGCTCCCACGTTTCTGTCAGTCTGCCCTAGGGTAGCTGTGGCTATACAAGAAGCTTACCATCATCAAGAATGAATGTGGAATGAATGAATAATGTATTCAATGTAGAGCTTCTTTGAGTTTCCAGAAAAGTGTTATGCAAGATTGATGCATTAGTATTATCATTAAAAGCATGATGCAGTAAAACTATTTTCAGGAGTACTTTTTTTACTCAAGTAAATCAAATAAAAGTAAATGTAACTTGTTACCCACCTTTGGCTCTAACAGGGACAGTGTTCATTCACTCAGCCTGCTGTTCTCATTGCTCCATTCTTACGTTTAAAAAAAGAAAAATTGTTTTTTTAAATCAACATATTTGTTTTTGCTCAACATGCTTTTTCAAATGCCGTTAATTGTTAAGCTGCATTTTCATTTGGCTTCTACCTCTATATATCTCCTAGTTTAAATGTGATCTACAGTATAGAACTTTGGTTCCTCCCAGTCAGTAGGTGGCGTTTTCATACTCAACCGCTCTTGCTCCTACCGTCAGCTGCACCGGTTGCCAGATTCACCGAATGTCAGCTGGGGAGAAGCCGTGATTATATAGTCTGCTGCTCTCTTACGTGGTAATGTATGGGATTTTTTCTTGTGTGCCATATGACACCATTACACACTGCAACAATCACCGAGTAAAACATGTTTAGATCACAAAAAGCCAACGGTAGTAAATGCAGATTAGCAAACGATCCAGCATCCTGTGCACTCCACTTATTATAGCGTCAACGCCCTGATGCTGTTGGCTGAGAGACACTTGCTGTCGAGGAGGGCGAGGCAACCAAAGGATAATATTTACGTTTTTAGGACCCATAAGAAAATATAAAACATAGTTTTTGGACAAGATATTTATTTTTCTCCAAAATGAACACTTTTACTCTACACCCCTTTAGACGTTCTGTGGGTGTATTATTGTTTAAAAAATATTATTTTTTGTGAAAAAGTTCTATACTGTAGATCACCTATAAATCAAAGTTATGAGAGGCCTTTTTGTTTCTGCCTGCTTTATGCTCACATATACCGTGTACTTGAGTGGAGATACTACCAGATTAAAATGTGCATCAGGTTAAATCTGATATAGTGTTCTGAATTAACTGTATGACATCCGTACTATACAAGTATGATTCACTAAATAAAATACAATTCATTAGCACACATTGTTATTCTGTCAAACAAGTTGAAAAATCTATTTGTTATTTCATACAATAAATGTCATATTGAAGAGAAATTGAACAGAATCAGCTTTTCAAACTGCAAAAAGAGGCGTGCCTGCTGATGTCCCTTAAAGGTTCAGCTAAGTACATTTTAAGAGTTTTTTGGACCCAGTGAATCGGAAGTGAAAAGTAGCCTCAAGCTATGTTTTATTTATTCTGTTGGGGTTCCAGTAGAATGTACGTTTTTGACAAGCTCTGGTCATTTATGGGGTTGAACAAATGGTTTTGGGTCCTTGACATGGTTTGGTATTGTTTTGATATTCTGTTAAACTAAAGTAGACAGAAAAAATAACTAGAAAAGCACTTAAGTATTTATTTTTCTTTGTGAGTATGTGTGTGTGTGTGTGTGTGTGTGTGTGTGTGTGTGTGTGTTTGACGTGGAGCTGATAGCTTAGCCAGGAAAAAAATTTAATTAAATTCCTCTAACAAAATATGGCATATAGCTGAATTGAGGAGTGAAGGATGAAGTATCATGCAGAAGCCTTTTGATGTTGTATTATCCACATTTAAAAACATCTTAATCCAGCCTGATACCACATTTTAGTGCCAAAACAGACTTCTTATTTCGCAGCACTCCAGGGTATGAAATAGTACGTCCAAATATCCAAACACTTGTTGACAAAAAACACAAAACTGAATGAAAGTTGTTATTTGGAAAGAGTTCCAAAAATCAATGTATCTATTCTTCCCAACTCATGGGCACTAGCTTAACTTTAAAAACACATGTGAGTATCTGTTTGTATTGATCATCGCACCCAAGGATGCTGCTTTTGCTGCTCTATTGGCTTTGAGTTGTGAGCCAGCATTATACTCAACCACTCACCCAGCCAGTCAGTCATCCAGTAAGCTCTTTCATCAGCCATTCAGCCAGCCAGTCGGTCAACCAGCACTAAGTCTGTCAGCCAGTTATGCGGTCAGTTAGTCAACCAACCTTAGTGCCAATCTGTCAGTGAACCAGTCAGTCAGACTGACAGACAGGAGAGCAGCCAATTAGTAAAACTCTCCAGCTGGTTGCTGGTGAAAGAAGTTTTTTTTTTAAGATTATGGTGAGTAATAACGAAAAAACTGATGTATTTCATGATAAAAACATATCATTATATCGCTATTGTTTGTGTTTTTCCCGCGATTGCTTCTTGTTGTTTAGATCCTACTTCAGCAGTGAACCATAAAAGAAAGCAGAAATTTACATGCTTATGATTGTAGTCATCATTTACATGCGAGTGGGTTTTCCATTCGTAAACAGGCTGCATTGCAGAGCAGGAGTCCCCACAAATAACAGGGCAAAGGAAAGAAATAGGAGGGGAGAAAGGAGTGTCTGCATCAATGTTTGTTTTAGTCAGTTTGACAGCTTGTTGACAGTGCTGGCTTGTTTTTGATGCTGTCAGACGATTATTCATTTAGAGCAGAATGCAGTTTGGACCACAGAGCCTATTAAATTATACACATTGAACAGAACTGTTTGAGCACCATGTACCCTGTTGAAGCATACTCATATGTGACATAGGAGTTTGTTTCAGTTTAAGCTCACCGCTGTGGGAGGGGCACCACATTTGGCTGTGATGGGGTTGCTATGAAAAAATTAAATCATAGATGGACTGTTCTTGCTAGCTTTAAAGAGTAGATTTACTATGAAGGCTGTCACAAATGGGATCCATTAAAAATCCAAAATTAACTGAGAGAGTTTTTGCTGTTAGTGTGATGTGACAGAGAGGAAGTAAAGGGATTTGGTCATTTCTAAGTTATTCACATTGCAAGAAATGAACAGCCTTAAACACACTAGATTTTTTTATTTCCAGCAGAATACTTTGTGTGGTTAGTATGAACTGACAAGCGGTTTCTGGTGCAATGGGACTAAAGTAAATCTTAATGCAAGTGCAGAAAGTTAGATTACAGATAGGGTATATGAGATAGAATATGGTTAAAAGACATTTTGTTGATATTGAAATTTACCTCATGGGGAAATATTTTTTTTCAATTACACAAGAGACATACGTTTCATATAAAAAAATTAATAAATACACGAATACCTGCCGTAACTAAATATAGGACTATAATGTTTTATCATCCATATCTCATATATTTTTATTATACCTATAAAAGGTCTTTAAGGGACTCTTACAATATAAGGAGAAATAAGTCTTATTTTCTACTTAAAGGAGTCATATGTAAGAATTATGTATCATCTTTATTTAAAGTTATCATTAAATGGTGCTGATATGTTACAAGACATTAAAAA
>JAPMNP010701281.1:0-10594 GCA_029874935.1 Atherina boyeri | reverse complement strand
GTTGTGATATATATCCTGTGATCAGTTTCCTAAAGTAGTCCCTTTTCCACTCTCAGAATTTATCAATCACATCTTAAATGAGTTCATCTTTACATCTTGAATTGCTACAAGTTCTCTCCTGTGACTTTTTAGCTGACTCCTCGTCTGGACACCCACCCTGCCATGATCACAGTGCTGGAAATGGGTGCTGCGCGGCATTTTCTCCGCACCCAGCAGCTGGCCCGCACCGCTGAAGAAAGAGCCCAGATTCTGCAGCCCACGCTGGAGATCAATGCAGGGTGAGAGAGGGGTGTGTTTATGTGTGGGTTAGGGCCTTTTGTAAAACTGGATTTGTGTCCATTATCAACAATTGAACTTTTTCCCACCATCTCTTAGACACGATCTGATCAAGAAGATGTACGCACTGAAGGACACAAACTCTGAACTGGCTGGACTGTTACTGGAGCAGGTAATGTTAATTCCAATATTTTTAAATGTTAAAATAAAATCTCATCCTCTTTAATATCATCCACAATGATTTATTAGTTGGGATTCATTAGTGTACTGATATTTAATTTTTTTACCACCTTTTCCAGATCTATGACAACGCCATTATTACAGCTGGCTTGAATGATGATCCACGACCGATGATCTCCCGCCTCAATGATCTCCTGACTAAAGCTTTGGAGAAGCACTGACGACTATCTGCAGAATGATTGAGTTTTAATGACACTGGTTCATAGACTGAAGCAGCTGAAGGTTCAACAGTCACAAGAGACACTGCGGGCCCTTGTTCATCTTAAGCTGTAAAAACACATTTCTCCCCTCTGGAGTGCTTCTTTCCTGCAAATGGACCGCACACACAGGCTAAAGGATATAATGTGATGAAAGTGAACCGATGGAAGAGTCTTCATTAACATGTCAGTGATTGTTACAGTTTCTGTTAAATTGTTTAGAGGACTTGCTGCCATAAAGAAGCTGATCATGTCTGGACATGTGAAAATTATATTTGAAGATGTCTGCCATCTTGTTTTTAGCTTTTTATTGTCAAGTTTGACAGTTGGGCTAAATTTTTATTTTCCCTCCCAAATACAAGAACTGTCACACTGAAGAGAAAGTGAGAATACTTTTTGTAATCCTGCTGAAAAGCAGCAACAAAGCAGTTTAGATAAGAGGGTGATGGTAGTTATTCATTTTCAGTGATTTGAGGTAAATGTCTGAAATCTATAAGAACACATTTACAGCAGTCAAACCTGGTTACTTGCGCACATATTTCAGCTGCTAGATTGTAAAAACCTGGTTCCATCAAAGTGTCAGATCAATAAAGAGGTAAACCCAGAACTTCTTTAAAATAATTTTTTTTTTTTTTACTACATTTCAAATTACATGTCTACGATGAGGGTCAAAACATGAAAAACCTCAGCTTCAAGACATCTTCCCACATTGTCTGTCTCACAAAGAATATTCACAGAAGGCAAGAGTTCAAGTTAAGTGATTCTCTGTAGCTTTGGCGTCCCAGCGCTGTCAGTCTATTGGAATCACATCAGGGCACTTTCAGCCGTCACACTGGCAGCCCAGGCGCTCTCTCCTTTAGTGAGCCATCCCAATTCAGGTCTCACCTCCTGACTGGCCAAGAACATCAAATCCCCAGGTGTCAGGAAAGTTTGTCTATATTGGCTAAGAAGCGTTGGGCCCACCATTCATCCAGATCTATGGGCACAAAACCTGCGAAGTGATAAAATTATAGGTCAACTGATAAATTTGTATATAGTGAAGTTTTCATTCATACACCACAGAACTGTTCTAAATATAAACTTTAAAAAGAGGACAGGTTGCCATTTGTCTCTACAATCAACCAACAGGATTTAATGTTATCTCTAGTATCTGAGCTTTCACTGTCCAAGTGATCAAAAACTACATCACAAAAGTAAAAATAATGCTGGTTATTTAAAAAACAGTAAAATCAGCATTTAAACCAAGTTGGAAACACTATTGGAGTTTTAGCTGTTTGACTCAAAATGTAATTTTTCAAACAATTACTTTACTACCGATCTATGGTCAAACAAGACTGTTTATGAAAGGCAGTTTTTGTGGACTCCCCCCCGGTGGGGGAAAGTCTCTAGCTTACTAACACTTTGTTTGCTGTTACAATAATGATTAAACTAGAGAAATAAATCAAAATCATAGCATCAACAATCCCTTTTAGACTATATTTTGTCTAAAGATGTTAAAATTATCTGAACTTTCCAATTGTTCTGTTGAATCACAATTACCACTCTCTGGTGGTGACAATAAGGAACTACAGCTCATTTGCTTCCCTTTTTCCCTTCCATCGAGTTACGGATATCCATGTATTGGCACAGACTGTCCTCTAGCGGCCATGCTGAGAAACTACAACTGTTTGTGGTAACCTTAAAGCTTGCTATTTCACAACTTAAAATTAGTATTAAAGCCAACTGTAAAGTTCAGCACAAACATGGAAGCCAAAATTGATTTTTTCAGAAAATACTGTATTTGAAATAACCGCTTTTACACAACCTTGTCTGTGTGTCTTCACAGCTACCGTACATTTATTTAAAACATTAGCTTTTTTTCGAGTCTGTTGAGCATCTGAATTGCTAACAATCAATGCCCTCTGGTGGTCATAGTGAGATACTACAACTCAATTGATCAATTTAAATTAGAGAAAACTAAACTACAGTACTTCCTGCTCCTACTTCCAAAATGAAAGTTACCATGTATTGTATTTACGAGTACGCTGTCCTCTAATGGTCAAATTGTGAAATTAACAGGAAAACATCAAATAATGCTTATTAGGCTACTATATTATTAGTTTTAACAATTTTTTTTTAATTACTAGTTTTAAAACCAAATTGTTAAGCTCCGTTCAAGCATGAAAGCTTATTTTCACTATCATGTTTTTTTTTTATTAATACTTTAATGTAATTTCAGTCTTAGTCTTGTCCTCGCATCCCCTAACCCAACTGAATGAGGCAGGTAAGTTTGGTTGTAGAAGGGAACTCTTTCCAATAAACTGAGTTTACTTGTCTGTCAATCCCCAGCCCTGCATGCTCAGGAGGAAGGATTAAATCAAAGTAAAAATCTGGAGTGATCCATTGGCTGCCTCTGCTAGCCATTTTACAAAGTTATATTTTTTAGTCAACATTGTTATACTGAAATGGATTGTATTTATTTGAATTCAAACTTATTTTCTCTGTCAAATACTCTTAAGAAAATAAAATTTGGTTCCATGTAATTGAACTATTTAAAAATACTGAATGTAAACGTTATCTTATTACTTTGTACATCTATCTGAACATTCCTGTCAATTTGCGTCAGTAATGTTAAACGAAAAATATCCAAATGAGTAGATTTGTCAACATGGTTGCCAGATCTCATTTAAATAATTGGCTTCTGATACTTCCTGGTGAACAGCTCAGACGCAGTTCTGCAAATCCCTGATTTGCTGACTGTCATAGACCAGTACAACCTGCTTCTCATCCTACGGCCTTAACTGTTGGCTTAACTTTTCACAACACAGAAATCTTGAAAAAGTGTACAAGATCTGTAAAATTTTAAGCATCTGGGTATGTGGAACCTTTTTTTTGTTTTGTTTTATTAACTGCTTTAAAACTCAACATTAATGAGGACTAGAACAAATAAATGCTAGTTAAATATTGGACCTAAAGACCTGGAATTAGAGCAGCTGTACTCACTGTCCATGTGTGGCCCAGGAGTTGTCTCTTTGTAGAAAACTGCTTTCTGGGACACTTCCAGTCCCTGACCAACCTCCTGCCAGGCTGAAAACACAAATCAATTAGAGCAGCCAAAACTAACACCAAAATATCGTAATCTGTGCAAGTTTGTTGAGAGAAAAAACAAAACAGTTTGGCATCTCAGTGTCACACCCACAATCAAACGTGCAGAGTCCACAAGGGCAACTGCTTCAAAGGCCTGCCACTCCTGACTAATTTTTGTATTTCAAATAATCCAGTACAGTCACGTGCAGCATGTGTGTGAACTCTGATTTGATCTATGGTAACTGCCGGCAGCTCTCAATCTTCAGAAAACGGCGTTAGACATGTTTGATTTTTACCATGTATTGAGTTATTACTGAAAAGGAACACAAATCTTTTTTTTTTCCAGAAAGGGGGGCTTGGGCCTTCTTAACGCCCTTGTCCGCTCACTCACAAGGTTGCTGAAGTTGTTTATGAGCTGCTGTGACTGAGAATCAATGCCAACAACAGGACACAGAGTAACAACAGCCGTGCCAAGTGAGGTCTCCCAGAGACAGAAAGATTCTGTGAATCTTAAAAAGAATGCCACACTTCAAAACTGGGTCAGTGTGTAGACTCAACAAAACCCTTCATCCTGTAGGAGCCCCTTATTAAGCACCCCACACCCTTGTTTTTTTTCTTTTAAGTGGACAGCAAGTCGTCTCTTCCCCCGAGTGGCTGGTAAGTTAAAATCAAAGACAAAAAACAGTGTTTTCCTCATCACGTGAGCTAGTAAGGGTCATGAGAGGCATGATATGTGGGTGTGAGAGTATTTCTCTGCTCTGTGCCTATCATGGCTATCAGTGTCAGAGCAGCTGTGTGGGAGAGGCCTGGGAGAGGGGAGGAGGCGGCCAGTTTCATTTCTTAAAGACCCTGATAGTAAAACAATGCCATTCACAAACCAAGCAGGGAGGGATGGTGTCTGCATGCAGCGAGGCAAAGAAAAATGTTTTGTCTTCTAGTACAGAGAGTCCTTACCCTCAGAGACAAACTTTACATTTTCCTCGTGTGCGGGGGAGAAACTCTCTTCCTGCTGATTGTCCGTAGCGAGAACCACTGCAGGTTGATGGTACTTCTTCCCATTCACACGGTTGAAAACTATCTTGGGTGCAGGAAGGCTGGAGAGTGTACAAAGGAGGGAAGACAATTATATAATGGGGATTTCTGATGAAAAACAAAAAGATTGCACACATAGGAGCAGGAATTCTCTAAAACATGTTGAACTTTGATCCCAAATTTGAGCAAGGTTGGTTGAGCAGGAGTCAGAGATTACAACAGCTGAATGAAGGACCATGTGCGACCAAGGTCACACACAAAACACATTAACCACCCTGCCAGGCTGCTTCAAAGTCATGAAAACAGCCAGAGGCATGAGTAAGCAGAGTGTGAAGGTGTGTTTTGAATAGCTGAGGTGTGCACTGGTGAAAAGACGCTGGCGGGATCAAATTAGACGACATCCATTGCTGACAGGAAATTCACTAATAGTTTAAAAAGAAACAAAAAGTTGCTGAAATATGGCACATGTCTAAGATTGGACTTTAAATGAAGGTGAAAAGCAAGCACACACACACACACACACACACACACCTATGAAAGCATGAAGAACAGCATTTATTGTAGGTATCTCTTTTCTGAAGGTGCAGACTTACTCAGGCATGTTCCAGGAGGTCTGTTTGTGCTTAAAGTCATTTATTTTGTTGTCCAGCTGTTGAGTAGGCCCTGCAAAACAAGACAACATTGCCCAGTTACGTGAATGGATATTTGAAAGTGTGTTTAATGATGGAATTTGACTTACATTTGCTCCAGAGACTCACCTGTTCGTCGTTGTGTCACCAGCTTGCTAGGACCTCTAGTGATTGTGTACATCATGCACAGGCTAATTTACCTGTACACCCCCCAAAGTTCGACACGTGAAAGAACTCTTTAAAAGGCACTTTAAAGTAAACGCATTCCTTCGAAATCAGTCTGTGCCTGAAAATTCTGTGTATATATGGAGCAGAGCAGGCTAAACTTCTCTCACAGGTTGCCGACACAGACTGACATGAGAGCAAGCAAACCGTTTTGTAACCTTACGGAGCTGAAGCGCGCGCTGCTCTCCGCGTAAAAAACATCAGCGGTGGCACATCTCAGCCAATTTCCTTCCTTTCTTCTTTCACCTGCCGTCCCCTTGTCCTCCCAGCTCAGACGTGTATCGTAAGTCACTTTGGTTCACAATGTCACATAGCCTGAAACAGTGGCAGTCATTCATGAGACACTGGACGCACGCCGTCAACGTCCCTCCACGCCTCCTCTTGCGCTTTAAAGAGACAACGACCCAGGACTGGATAATATCTGGAACACAAAGCTTTGATAGATTTTTCTTTTCTTTTTCCAATTTCATGTTCTATCTTTCTCCAAATAACGAGCTCCAGTGTCTCTAACGTCCCCAATATGTGGAGAAACGGTCTCCTGTCACTAATTTGAGATAATTTCCAGACGTTTATATGAAAGCTTTCAATACAAAAAGGGAGTACACTATAAAAATGACCTACTTAATCTTATGCCCTGCCTCCAATACGTAAATAAATGAATAGAATCAGTTAGTTGGTTGTGTGTTCATTCAAGGGCCCCCCTTAACCCCAGCAGTGTCTGTGCTTACAGTAGACACACTGAAGAGCTCAGGTGCACAAAAATTACATCTCTCTCTCTCTTTATTTTGCAGTGTAATCAGCCTTTACTACTGATGCCATGATCTATTGAGTCATTAAAATAAAAGGGGAAAAAAGCAACTGTCTTTGAAAACATAAAATGTGTTATTTTAGAAAACATGCATGATTTTCATTACTAAGATTGGTTTCAGCCCAAGGAAGTTGAACTATTTTCACATGTCTCTACAATCATTTATTTCTGAATTAAGATTATACAATTCTCTTATCTAAATATATCAAATGACATTAAGATGACGGTGATTTGCTGTTTGAAAAAACAGAGGAAGTATCTGTAACATAGAAACTCTTTGTTGTGCACTTTTAAAGTTTTATTAACCTTTATAGCAAAGTCTTCAGTGTCTTTTGTATTTAATGATGGAAAAAACGTTTTATTAAATTACCAAATATCATCCAGTCAAGTCAAACGTTAACTACTTGAAAGGGAGACACATTGCAGGGATACATCTAGTTTTTTCACCACCTGGTCAATATTGAGATGTATTTTTCCTTAAATAACATAAGTAGATATTTACACAGGAGAGCTTTTCTTTTAAAGGTACTAGAAAGTCGGTGGAAGATCCAGACTGACAGTAGAAAAGATCTTAGGTAGTATAATCCTGATCCTGGCTCCAGGTCAGGTGGAGGTGTTGCTGTATAAGCTGCTATATCAATTATATGTTCTTACTACAGTATCTCATCACATTTACTAACTTTCAGTTTATACAACCCTGTTTTTTTTTATAAAAAAGTGGAATTCCATAAATACAGCAACCAAGTGCAATGATTTGTAAAATAATCACACCTTGAATTAAACTGAAAATACTATAAAGACAATATGTCCAATGTTGAAATGAAGAAAATGTAGCTGTTTGTAGAGAAACATTAAAATCTCATGCCAGCAAAATGTTTAAAAAAAAGAAGAAAAAGTTTGGCCAGAGGGAACAAAAGACTTAAACGTTGCTTAAATTAAATCACTCACTTGAATCTCACAATGAATTAGTTAATCTTGAAGCAGGTCAGTAATGTGATTGGATATAAAAATAGCATCTGTTAGGGGCTGAGCTTTCAGAAGTAAACACGTGGAGTAGTTCACAACTCAATCTGGTAGCAAACAGAGAAACAATTTAAATTGAAAAGAATTAGTTGATCTAAAATCTATATGTTATATACCATTAAAAAACAGAGAATGCAGAGACATATCTAAATGCAAGAGACACAACTGAAAACTGACATTGAAAGGTCTTGATCTTTGGGCCCTCAGTCAGTCCTACATTGAAAACAGAAAGGATTTTGTTGTGCAAGTTGCTGCATTGGACCTGTCCACGGTGCACTCAGCCTCTTGCCTGTTATCAGCTGTGATTGGCTCCAGCCCCAGCTGCTGCATGAGATCAGAAACACTTCTGAAAACCAATGAAGGAGCAGAGTTTGTTGCACAAGTGTAGTGCACATGGCATGGTTGACTTGAACATCTGTGCCGGAGCTATTAAAGGTATGGCGGAAGATTTTCTTTAAATTCACAAAAGAACCGCCCTCTCCACTTTAAAAAAAAAGTGCATGCGCAACACTTGTCTTGTTTCTCTCTTCTGAGGCCTTTTTCTTCTTCTCATACACTTCAAAGATACTTTTTGAAAGTGTGCATGCACAGAAAGCNNAAACTATCCTAGGAAAGAGCACGTACGACAGTATTACGTCAAATTCTCCAGAATGATTGACAATTAGGAGGACCAATCGTCTTGATGATCCACCTGGAAGTAAAACATCTTCCGGCATACCTTTAATGCTGACTGATATACACATGTTTTGGAGCAACATATGCTTACATCCCAACTATGTCGGTCACAGGGAAGGCTTTGCTTATTTCAACAAGACAACTCCAAAACATGCTTTATCTATACTAACAGTATGTCTCCGTGTAAAAGATTCTAGGTTCTAAACTGGCCTGCCTGCAGACCAGACCAGATATGTCGTCCACTGAAAACATTTGGTGAACATAAAACTGAACATATGGCAAAAGAGGCCTCAAATTACAGAGCCACTAAAATCCAACATTGTGCAAAAACGTGACAATATTTTGTTTTCAAAACTACCAAAACTGGTCTCTAAGGTCTGAGCGTCTCAGAGAGTATTGATAAAATACGAGGTGATGCAGTACACTGGTAAGCATGCCAACTACCCAACTTGTTTCTTACATCAAATTCTAAAATGATCCTATTATGTGTTGCCAAGAGGACAAAAACATAAATGCAGAGACCGTATAATTTCTTCAGAGTTTCCACCTTCTAATTTCAACTGGTTTAGTTTAAGAAACTAAAAAGATTTTCAGTATACGTTTGGTCATCCCTGTCTATGTGTGTGTGCAATGATTTAGAAATGGGGATCACAGTCTTCCAGCAAGCTGTCAGTAATGTAGCTAATCTTTAGGATGTTTTGGTAATAGTCCTTCTCCACAGCAGTATTAACAGTCCAGCCAACCGCTTCCACTCCTCGTGCTGCCCAGAACTCAACGTAGTCCCTGGTTGAAAGAAAAGAAGAAAAAAGAAATAAGAGATTACAGTCCAGCAGCTGTCGCCTTTTTTTCTGACACTGAAGGAAGCAGTTGAGTTGAGAACAATGAAGCCGAGAAGATGAAAAGGCCAGTTTAAATGTCACCTACTGTGATATGAAGTCCTTTTGCACGAGGATGGCAGAAATTCCACAGAGTTTCCACAGAATATGATGATGGGCCCAGTCCAACAAGACATCGAGAACACTAGCCCACAACTGAGCCCACGATGACATGGAGCGAGGAGTCCCATCACCAAAGCGACTCAGTCTCCAGGGTCGATGTGTGAGAGCAGTGACCACGGAGGAATCGACCTGACGCATCTGTGGATCAGAGGAGATCAATGTTTGACTGACTGTTGAATTAGAAATTAGATAGTCTTTCTGTCAGTCAGAGTCAAATAAACCTGGGAATTCATTTAGGAAGCAACCGAGCCAAGCAACAACATTTTACTTCAAAAACCTCACAAAGCCTTGAATGATACAGCTCAAGTGGTATGACATTACTCATTTACAGTCAATGAATTAATTAGTTCTAATATAATATATTTGATATTACAAAGAAACATTATTAATCAAAAAGAAACAAAAAAATATTGTTTTTTTAAAACCTAGACATTATTTATAGCATGAAAAACTTTCATAAACTCACCTGGATTATTTTGGAGTTACTTGAAGTCTATCAGGAGATGTTTATATACATCGCGCTGGCGTATATATCCATTCAATGGAAGTGGTCGGGGCAACGTCATTTCAGCCTCTAATAAGACATTTTCTGCTACAAAATGCCTTCATTTCACTAGTGTTTAGTTACTATTTGCTGTACTCTCCCTCTGAGCCTTCAGAGCGGCTTTGTTGTCACCCGAGGCTTTTTAAATGCTTTACTAGGATTCACTGTAGAAACTGTAGATATAGAGACTCAAAGCGGTTACGTCGACGACGTCACTGCCATGCACCACAGCAAAATGAAGTTCTGTTTACTTCCGTCACCCTTGTATATGACAGCCAGCTAAATTGCTACTGCTAGTTTTGTGCCACATAACTGAATATTTATCTGATTTTGAGGATGTAGAGTGCTCAGAGACCTGAACGGGGAAGGGAAGAAAACTTAAAGAAAAATAAAGTTTCCCTTTATGGTAGGAAACGGCAGTGACAACGTCGACGTAACCAGTTTGTGTCTCTTTGGTTTCTACAGTGACTCTTACTAAAGCTTTCAAAAAGCCCCGGATGACAACAAAGTCGCTCTGAAGGCACAGAGGGATAGTACAACGACTAATAACTGAACACAGGTGAAATGAAGGCGTTTTGTGGCAGATAATGTCTTATTAGAGGCTGAAATGATGTTGCCCCGACCACTTCCATTAAATGGATATGTTTCTCTAATTGAATTGATTGGAAATGTTTCTCTATCTAAATATCTCCCGAAGGACTTCAAGTAACTCCAAAATTTTCTGAGTGAGTTTATGAATGTATTTCATGCTATAAATGAAAAAGGGGGAAAAAAAGGAAAAAAAAAGAAGAAAAAAAGTACTTTTCCTTTAAAAGGTACCGTATGTAAGATTCTGGCCGAAACTGGTACTGCAATCATGTGAAGCTGTAGCCTATGTAAGA